>VWZT01015738.1:48053-62978 GCA_013397055.1 Pachycephala philippinensis
AGCCCGACAAGACCCCATCCTTCATCCTCTGGGACCTCCAGCCCTCGTCCTGCAGCTCCAGCAGCAAAACGGGAGAGGTTTAGGGTGGGAAGGAAGCCCGGCAGGGCGCTGTGCCAGCTCCTGCCAGCACCAGCACGAACCCCGCACGAAGACCGGCACCAGGAGGAGATGGGACGCTCCATGCTCAGAGCTGGGGAAGGTTCTTGGCTCCCCAGCAGCACAGCAGGACAAACAGGTTTGGTGGGTGGCGTGGAAAAGAAGAAGGGAAGGTCGGCCCAGCACGCTGGGATAAAAAGATCCCAACCCAGCGCTGGGGCAATCGCCAGCTCGTCCTCTGCTCTGTCCCCAGGGATGTCTCCTGTGATGTTTCTTTCTACCAGGGCTTTCCATGACTCCCACGGCCACAGGAGCAGGACAAGGAGAGGCAGAGCTCCAGCCCAGCCTCCTCCTGCCTTGGCCCATATTTCACAGGAGAGCAGATACCCATCGGCCGTGTCACAGTGGAAAACCAAGAACTCAAAGCAATTTTAAATGAACTTTCAAAATGATGAACAAAGAGCCCTTGTCCGTGTTATACAGGAAATAAATCACACCAAAATGATAGTTGTAATTCCCAAAAGTACACAGAGAATTGATTTTCCGATGACATTTATCATGATAAACCGGTACGGCAGCATACAGGCACATCTTAAGCTGCAGCTGGGTGACTCCCTCCCATTTATCACCTGTCCCATCTTGGCCAGCCACATTTGCACAGTTGCACAAGTGATGATTGCTGCTCAGGACAGCAGTCCCGGGCCGGTTTCAGCTCACCCTGCACGAGGCCAGGGCTGGGTTCGCCTCTGGCCCCGCGCTGACTCAGGCCCGGCCTCGGTGGGAGCAGGGCAGAGAGGCACTGCCAGGCTCCTGAGCATGGGAACTGTGCCTGGGTGGGCACGAAGCACCTCGGAACTGCAGAGCAAAAACCAGGTTGGGTCTGGGTTGGTTTAAGCCGCCCTCCAGCCCTGGGCACTGGAGAAACCTCCCCGGGTGAAGCGCCTGGAGCACCTGATCTGGGGCTGGAGGGTCCTGCTGTGCCCGGGGCAGGGATGTGCCAGGTCCTCCCTGGCAGAGTTGGTGAGTGAGGGTGCCAGACTGCTGCTATTGCGCTCCAGAGATCACGGAATTATGGAATCATTCACATTGGAAAAGCTCTGTAAGGTCATCGAATCCAACCCCTAACCTCACACTGCCACCTCCACCACTAATCCCTGCCCCAGGTGCCACATCCACGCATCTTCTGAGCACTCTCAGGGATGGTGACACCACCACTGCCTTGGGCAGCCTGTTCCAGTGCTAACCACCCTTTCCAAATTTTTCCTAATATCCAACTCACATCAGCTGGGCTGATCCCAGCATGAAACTGCTTTGGCTCTGCCCAGGAAACCCCCAGGAATGTGCTGCTGGGGCAGGGTGGATGGGAAGCACAGCCAGTGCCAGGCCCCAGGCATCCCAAAAAAGAGCTGGAGGTGCAACTGGGCTTCATAATGAAAGCCAAAACTCTTCCCAAAAGGAAGGGCATTGCCCCAGAAAGCAAACCAGCTCGATTAGGGTAACGCTAGATCCCCAGCAAGGATTTTAAGTTCTCAGGGCCGTGTATCTCCCTTTGTCAGAGCCTCACCAGCCTCCCCCGCTCACCTTTATTTGTCTTGCTGCTGTTGCAGCGAAAATGTATTGGCTTTGCAGTTAGTGATTACACGTCATCACATGCCCAATTTATAACCCCATACCCCAAAGAACAGATGTAATAAAGCCAGGCCAGGAAACAGCAAGGTTATAAAGCTGAGCAGCCAGCGCCGAGCTCCTCGTCTGTGTGCAGGGAACAAAATATTGCAGACCTGCTTTGGGGAGGGGGAAAGGAGGGGGAAGGGAGCTGCTGTGCCNTCCCGGGTCTGGCTGGGCAGAGTGGGCACAGCTCGGCCTCTGACCATACAAGGGTTTGTTCCAGACTAAAGTCAGCGTTTCCTTGCTGCTGCACTGAGCCCTTGGCCCTTCTCTCCGAGGGGAGGAAAGGCGAGGGGGGCTGTTATCTCCAAAACCTTTGGACCCCCGGAAGCCCCCCGAGCCCTGAGCCAGGAGATGCTCGCCGAGAAGCCTCTCCCGAAGCAAAGATTTCTGCTCTGTTATTGGCGGGCCGGGGAGATGCGGAGCCTCGCAGGGGACAGGATAATCGCCGGCAGAGACGGAGGCAGCCCGGTCCCGAGGCTGATAACCGGCAGCGCCAGGCGGGGCTCCCCCGGCCCCCGAAGGGGAGCGGAGATCAACCCGCCTCATTATCGGGAAGTTTTTGTTTAATAACCCAGGGTAATAAAATGCACCTCTGGAGGGCTTTGCCCAGATAAAGGAATGTTTGTGGTGATAAAGAGTTTTGAATTTAGCTGCCACAAAGAACGAATTAAAGCCCTTTGTTCCCCCAGGCTCTGCGGGTGACCTTGGCCGTGGCTGTGGAGGCAGCCGGGCCAGGATGGCTGGACAGAGAGCTCGGAGTCCAGCTGGAAGGAGTCCAGGATTTTCCAGGGGTTCCCGAGGAGCTGGGGTCGGTTGGTGGTGACAGCAGGATGCAGGTGAGCGTCTTCCAGGGCGGTGCGATTTGCCAGCAATGGCAGAGCAGAGCTTTGGGAAAGGACTGGAGAAATCCCGTGTGCCCCAAAACTGGGTGCGCCAGAGCCTGGAGCGCTGGGGATGCCGAAGGGCAGGAGCAGAGCCTCATCCAGGGACCAAAACAGAGCCTGGCTGCTCTTAAAAAAGAAGAAAAAGGGAAATGGAGTGAAAAGCAACAACAAAACATCTGATCCCAGATTGTAGATGTAGTTTGGAAATGGATGTTATGCAAATGAGTTCACTTCAAAAGCTAATCACTTTGAAAGGTCAAAACTCACAGTCATAATCGGACTAAACAAAAAGCTAATTAGAGGCCTTTTGTGTGCCTAAATGAGGCCGGGGAGTTCCCCCTGCTCCCAGGGCTGAGGGGTGCTCAGGAGGGCTCTTGGCAGGATTAGTTCTTCGAGAGGTGTTCGCTGGCGAAAGCCTCTCGCCGAGCGAATGGAAATAATGATCCAGGAGCGGCCCCGCAGCAGAGGCGTGGGTTGGAGCCACATCAAACTCAAGGAGAAACCCAGAGAGGCCGGAGCTGGAGCGGGATGCTCGCGGGGTGCAGCTGACACGGGAGTGACGGTGCTCCATCCTCTCCTCCATCCCCAGCACCATCCCCAGCTCCACCCTCAGCTCCATCCCCAGCTCCATCCCCAGCTCCATTCCCAGCTTCATTCTCAGCTGCACCCTCAGCTCCATCCCCAGCTCCATCCTCACCTCCATCCTCAGCTCCATCCCCAGCTCCATCCTCACCTCCATNGGCCGGAGCTGGAGCGGGATGCTCGCGGGGTGCAGCTGACACGGGAGTGACGGTGCTCCATCCTCTCCTCCATCCCCAGCACCATCCCCAGCTCCACCCTCAGCTCCATCCTCAGCTCCACCCCCAGCTCCATTCCCAGCTCCATTCCCAGCTCCATCCCCAGCTCCATCCCCAGCTCCATACTCAGCTCCATCCTCACCTCCACCCTCAGTTCCACCCTCTCCTCCATCCCCATCCCCATCCCCAGCTCCATCCTCCCTTCCCCGCCTCTCGGTGCCGTTTGGTGCCAGGTGAGGCTCAGCTCCAGGACTCCGTGCCCATCACAGGTTTGGCCCCCGGGCTCTGCCGGCACCGGGGGCACCTCACCGGCCCCAGCGCTGCCCCGTGGGACCCCCCAGCCCTCCCAGTGCCTTTTAACGCTTCCCCAGGAGCAGCCCCCGGCTCGCCCCGGCTGTCAGCGGCACCGTCACTCCAGCTGGAGTCCTGTTGCCAAGATATGGATTTGGTTTTAATAACAGTTAGTGCAAACATTGTAAATTTACTGCTGCTAGAGAGAGTTTTTGAAAATGTCCAACTCTGGCCATAATTTTTCACTCGCTCCAGCTGTTTGTGCTCTGCTCATACCTGACGTGCTGCTTTGAAATAGCAATCACTGTATTTATAAGAAGGGAAGGACTCATAAATATGTCAGGAGTGGAATATACAACGCCATATTTCACCATTTTCTATTTTAAAATTGTGAGTTATGGCTACAGAAATGTGGTCCCATTAAAGGTGATATGATGTATTTTGTGTCTTGTTCAGGAGCCCATCCATCACCCAGACAATAAAGAAAACCGCACTTACTTTTTTTCCCTGTCGTCTGTAATTTATGATGCCCAAAAAGCTGTAACCTTTTGGCAGGCTTTGCAGAAACTGCTGCACTGTTAGCAACTAAATAACCTTTTATAAGGTTTTAAATGTGTTGCTACAGTCTCAATGCACTTGCTGTATCGATCCAGAAGATCCTGCAAAAAAGGGGAAAGGAACATGATCTATAGCAGGATCGATAACGGTGTATGGATTGTTGAAAGATGCTTCTAATGATTTTTGCCAGCCATCATCTTTCAACGTGCTGCTCCCCATCTTCAGGGCTTCAGTCTCTGCTCAAATTAATTAACCTTGCTCAGCCTGGCTGTGCCAGGGCTCCAGGCAGGGCCAGGGAGGATGCACCCGGCCTGGTCAGTCAGAGAGGGGGGTGATGATGGGTGTCCCCGGCAGGAACTGACCCCAAACCCAACCCCCGGGCCCCGCTCCGGCCTCACGGGATGGGGAGGGTGGGAAGGAGTGGGGTGTGCAGGAGAAGCCCCTCCCCACTTCAGGGAAGGATATTTCTGGTTTTTCCCATGGCAAAGCACTGTCCCTTCATGTGAAGCGTGGGGCATCCATCCTCCTTCGGGCATCAGAGCCTCGGGAATGCCCCCAAACCTGGTGACACCCAGGATCCAGGGCCCGCTGGTGTTTGCCAGGTGCTGATGCTCTGGCTGGTGGGTGCAGGATTCAATCATTAATCCTCATCCCAGCTTTAAAAGTGCTGAGTGGAAAGCAATTCCATGGAGAAGTCGCTGTGTTCAGAGGGGGATTTAATGGAAAATCAAAGGGAAGGGAGCAGAGGTGGGAGGGGCGTGGCCGAGCCCAGCAGAGCTTCCCTCCCGCCCGGCCACCTCGCTCTGTCATTGCTGTTTCCCCCCAAAGCAGCCACCAAATCATTATTAACGTTATAAATAAAATGAGAGGGCAAGTTATTAAATGTAAAATATGTGGAGTCCTCCTCGAACTCACTGC
Organism: Pachycephala philippinensis; assembly: GCA_013397055.1. NCBI lineage: Eukaryota > Metazoa > Chordata > Aves > Passeriformes > Pachycephala > Pachycephala philippinensis. Next base: position 53,269 of record VWZT01015738.1, read on the forward strand.
GTAGTTCATAAATATGATGGCTTAATTTCGTCTGTAATCCGAGCGGCTGATGAAGCATTACACAGCTCCCTGTTAATTGAAGTTGTTAACAAAGCTGAAGAGGGAGATTATTATGTATAGACTTTTATCCTTCAGGGGTATCATCATAACAGATCATAAATGGAAATGAATTCATCGCTCCCACATGCCATCGCCGCATCCCTCACACGGTTTAATGCCAGGCGGGTGGCCAGCGCGGCCGTGGGGATGGGTACAGCATGGATCCCACCTGGAAGGGCCCCCTGCCCCATTCCACAGCCCCAGCACTGACCCCTGAGCCCTGCCAGCCTGGCCAGGTCCTGGCTCTCCTCGCAGCACCCTCGGGATGAGCTTCCTGGAGCCCGGCTGTCGGACTGCAGAGCCTTTGGAAGCCTTGGCTGTGATGTGTGATCATTGCCATCGGCTGGGGCGTGCCATTCCTCAGGGAAGATGGAAAATCCATTCCCTGGGCTGCTGCACCCCAGCTGGAGAGCTCAGGTGCAGGAGGATCCTCTGAGCTCAGCCCAGTTATTTACTGAGGGGCACGAGGCAGCTCCTGCGAGGGCACCTGGGGCTCCATTCATTTCCCAGCTCCACGGACAAAGGGTCGTTTCCATCCCAGACAGGAGCACCCACGTTTCCAGCACTCTGCTTAAAGCAATATTTTCCTTTGGCCTCCAGCTGGCAATGGGTTGTTTGTTCTATGGAGAAGTGGCTGCCTGGTGTGGTCAGAAGTTGTCTGGGAGGAGAATCTCCATTCCTGTGGCATTCCATGGTCACTCCTTACACCCCACAGAGCCCTGGGAGATGCTCCCACAGCCAGCGGGTGCCCAGGCCCCCGAATCACCCTCTGCACAGCGAGGGGAGCCGGCCCAGCCAGGGGCTGCAGCCTGCATTTCTGGGCTGTGCTGCTTCCAGGTGCAGTTATGAAAACACACAATGGCGTTTCCTTCTCCTGGACCCCATCGGCTTTTTCCATCCAGCACATTATCCAGGAAATTCTCGTCTATACCTTAGAGGAGTTACTGTGATTATCTGGAACACGTTACTCGCACACAGCAAATGCAAATTAATGTAGTCTTCACATTTCGCCGTGGCAATAAAGGGGAATGTTGACATCAGCCTGAAAGTAGAATTAACTTTTGCATGATGTGGTGTGAGCGCGAGGTGTTGAAACCCGCGGCCGAGACTTTCCAAGTCACAGTAAAGAACTGTTCTGGCAGCGTTTCCAGGAGCAGAGGTGAGCTGAGTGCTCTCTCTGTTCCAGCCTGGATTATTGCTTTGCCGGGCTTTCCAAACCCTGCCATTTTGTCTCGTTACCTCTAATGCGCTCCTTGGTTTATTGCAAGCTCATCTCCTTAGGAAGGGAGAGTTACAGCGCTGTCAGGCTCTGCTACTCTCCGATAAAGAGCCGCCTGCTCCCGGCACTCCGGCCCCCCTCCCCAGCTAATCCCCCCAGCACCGCTGCTTTCACCGCGGCCTCGGGACCCTCCGAAGCGGAGCAGACAGAGCNCCGGATCGGTGTTAACACCTTGTCCGCGGCGGCAGCGCCGCGTCAGCGGAGCCCCTTAAATCACCGCCGAGGCTCAATAGGAAGGGACAAGGCTAAGAGCGGTATCGATCCCTTCTGCAGCGCACGGGCTCCCAAATCCCACGGCCGGCACAAAACCCGGCGTGGAGCACGGGCTGCTGCCCCGGGAAGGGTGTCCGGGGCTCCTCGAGGCCGGTCTGACCGGGGGTGCTTCGGGTCTGGGGGTTCAGGAGGTGCCACCACCCAGGCACCCGGAGAGCACTTCATCCCTGGGGGGCCAAGGGGAGGGGGCTTGCAGAGCACCCCAGCACCTTTCCACATCATGGGGGAGAGGTGTGGGCAGCGCTGGGGGCTCATTGTGGCCTCTGGAGGGGTCAGCACCTCCCTCCCTGGCCGGGCTCCAGGACAATTCCGGCTGAGTGGGCTGTAAATGAGGAAGAAGGGAAAACAAATGATGCCAGCAGCAAGTGAAGGAAGTGTAGGAGCATTATGTAAAATATTAAATTTAATGCTATTCCATTTTCCATCTCAGTTATTAAATTAACTGAGAACTATGCTTGCACTTAAAAGATTCCTGTCATATTTTATGCACACGATGATCTCAGAGTAATTCGTGTTAGAAATATGTCATGTTAAATTACAGATACCAATAAACCTTACTTAAACTCAGCATTGATCATGTGTGGGAGATAAACTCCTCAGGGCCGGATCCCCCCGGCCGTGCACCCCCGGCCCTTCTCCCCACACCGAGATGGGACAGTGGGTGACAGAGGGGGGAATTTCCTTTCTTCCCTGCCCACCAGCTCGAGCATCTCCCACCGCGGGGCTGGGGCCGGGCAGAGCCAGCAGGGCACGGCAGGGGCACAGGGGGCACGGTGGGGTTTATCTCCGGGGGGAGCAGGTGTTGCTTGACGTGGTGGGAGAGCCGAGGGCGCCGGGCGGGAGCGCGGGGCGGGTGAGGGGTGACGGCTCTCCCAGCCGAGGTGACACCGCTTATCGGCAAAGATTTGGTGTCACCATATCAACGCGGCACGGCAAGGGTCTGTCTCCTGTGTGGTGTCACCTCTGCTGGCACAGGAGGAGGCAGCGATGGACGATGGCCGCAGCAGCCTGGATTTCTTTGCGGAGACACACAAAGCCCCTCTCCTCCTCCCGTGCTGTGTGCTGCTTTTAGGGGTGCCAGGATTGCACCCGCTCACAGACACCCCCGACCCCGTAAATGGGGACACCGGGGCGGGGAGGGCAGCCCTGGGGATGCTGCCCCATGGCACCCCCAAAACGCAGCCCATGGCTGTGGGGTGAGCTCCCGGAGCCCCCGGGGCTGGCGTCTGTCCTTGGCACGGGAGGGCAGCCCCGGCTCACAGCTCCCGCCGTGAGAGCAAGCCAGAGCTGCATTACGAGGCGCCAGGCTCGGCGGGAGAGGGAAAATGCTAATAATAGGCCTGGGCAGAGGGGAGCACAGTCCCTCACAGTCCCTCACAGTCCTCACAGTCCCTCACAGTCCCTCCCTCCTGCACAGCCTCCTGCGGCCTCTGGTCACCTCTCATCTCTCAGGGGATGCTCCTGGTCCAGTGCTGCCCCTGTGTCCCACAGCCCCAGAGGGCAGATCCCGTCCCCACGGGGCAATGCCAGCACACGGGGCCAGCAGAGCCCTCGGTGGCACAGGAGCACCGAACCCCTTCCCAAATCCCAGCCTGCAGCTGCCCAGGGCTCGCCCCACTCCCACAGGGCACAGCCCTCATGTGATCCAAGACTTGACTTCTTCTTTATGAAAATCCTCTGCCTGTGCACGGGAATCACGAGCTCTGGCTGCCCCGGGGCTGCTCCCACCGCAGCTCTGAGGCTTTTCTGGGAAGTTTGGCTTCTGCCTGCCCTTGAATAGCACCGCTTGTTCTGGGAGGAGGGCCCAGCCTCCTTCCTCCAGCCCACGCACACCCCGGTGCCAGGACAGGGTGCACCCAGTGGGTGAGGGCTGCAGTCCCCCACTTGTCCCTTGAGGGACCTGGTGGGAAGACCCGGTGTCCCCGGGACTGCTGCTGCCAATCCAGACCCAAGGAGCATCTGAAAGCTCAACTTGTTGGTTCCTTTCACTTGGAGAGTTACCCAGAGGCTCCCCGAGGTCCATCCCTGCTCGGGTCATGGGTGTAGATGTGACCTGCCCAGAGCACGTCAGGGTTTGGGCCAGACCGGTGTGACTGTCCACCCTCAAGGTGTGATTGAGGGGCTGTTTGTGACCATCCTTGGGGACTTCCCAGAGCAGCCAGGAGCCCTTGGAGCTGCTCCTGTGTTATCTCGGTGCTGAGCACCCTGAGCCGGGTGCTGAGCTCTCCCTTCCCCACAGCCGAGCATCCCTGGAACCAACACAACCCAACCTTTGCCACGGGGACACCGGCTGTGGCCTTGCAAAGCCGAGCTCTGGTGGGGCCCCAGCCCCTCGGCAGGCACCCCACACCCACGGGTGCCCCCGAGCGCAGCCCCCCGCCGCCGGGGAGTAATTGGGTGCAGCAGCACATGCTGCGGGGCTGCTTTAATCCTGCTCCAGGTGGCTGCAATCCAGTGCAGGATTTACAGTGCCCTGACCCTGAGCTGTCAAGAAGGAACAGCCAGATTAATGGGGTGGGCGGGTTCGTGCAATAATCGTTTGTTTGATGTGACAAGCCTGATAGGCGTTGATTTACTTACAGACTGATAGGCTTTTAATTGAGCACCTCCGTCCCAGTCACATCAAAGGCAGAGGTTGACAAGGGGCCCCTTTTACCAAAAGCTCCCGGTGACTGACAGATCCTGGATGCTAATTCTCCCGGGGAGGGGGTTCCCTCTTTTCTCTTCTTGGTGGTTTTTTATTCTCAGGCCGGGCCAGGCCGGCGCAGGGAAAGCTCCAGTTCCTGCAGGAGAGGGTGCCTCTCCTCACCCAGAGCCCTCCGGCAAAGCCGAGCCCCCCTGCACAACCCAGCCAGGCTTTTGTTTCCCTCTCAAGGGTTTTGGGGTGCCCCTGCCTCCCCCTGCTGCCTGGGCTGTGGCCAGGATGCCCAGGATGTCACGGGCAGGAGGGCACGCAGGGACAGGGCTTCCCCCCCCGTGCTGTCCCCAGCGGGGAGATGCTGTCCCTGGCACCCACCGTGTCCCTGGGGTGCCCTTCCTCCACCTCTTCCTTGGCTCCTGGGCCTTTGGGGTTGCTCTGGGTAATTCCCCTCCCAAAGAAGAGGAGGGACGTGGCCCTCACACAGGTCTGGGGGTTGGGTGCACTCGCAGCCCCCCACCCCTGTCCCCCGAGCCGGCAGGGTGGCAGCCTCAGCGGGAAGCACGGGGACACCGACAGGAGCACCCCAGGCCGGTGCAGGAGGTCAGTGCTACCTGCCCTGGTGTGCAGCCCCTGCCCGTCACCAACCTCACCTCTGCGTCCACCTGTGCCACTCAATGGGCAGAGATGGTCGAAATGAGCTGGAAAGCAGAGGCAGAACCAACCCACAGCTGGTTTGTGGGCGATTTTCGGTGTCGGGGTGCGTTGCCTGCCCCCCCGCTGCGTCTCCTCGCAGGGACTCGGTCACACATTGAGATTTTGTGGATTTCCCTGGAGGGGCAGAGGAGGTCACCTCGAGGGGAGAGGTGGGCACAGGCTGTGGCCGTGTGTGCAGAGCAGGTGTGCAGCCCCCGAGCCACCAAAGGGTCTGCAAAAGCAAAAGCAAACCCAAGTGGCTCAGACATTTTGTGAAAGACTTATAGGGGATTATGCTCTTAATGGGAAATTTAAGGATGTGGGTATAAATCACAGCCTTTTCCTCTAACCTGTGGGGTAGCATTCGCCTGAGCCTTTGGGCTGGATTAGCTCTGTCTATTTATGTTTTAAAGACTGATGTGTTTTTCAGTATCAAAATATAAATTATTTTTACTGTATCAATGATTAAATATTTTTCTTTGAGATCATAGAGTCCAAAAAAATAAATGTTTCTGAAAAGGCATTCAAAAAATTTAAAAGAAGAAAAAAATCCCTCTGAGAACCCCTTTTGTCATTTGCAACCAATAAAAATGCCTATTGTTATGAAGGGCTCATAAATAATCTGATTTTGGCATGCTTTCATACCATACAGAAAATGAATAAATTAAACTTGATTTACAGCCTTTTTCATTTTTATTAGAGTTGCTCCAAACATTTTCTGTGACGTACGTGCCAGATGAGCTGCACTGAATGGTTTGAGGCTCTGGCCCTGGTATTACAGAAATTAACTCGGTTTAATTTGCATAGTTTAATTAACTAATACTGGCAAAGAAAAAAAGGAAACTGGGGGTGAAGGTGAATTTTTATGTGGGTGTCTGAGGACTCAATGAACCCACTGAGGCTGATCCCCCAAAGGGCCAGCACAGGGAAACACTGGAGTCCCCACAGCGATTTTGGGGGGTGCCAGTGCTGACAGTGATGGAGATTGGGGGGTCACCATCACCCCCCACCTTTAGAGATGGGGAAACTGAGGCACGGGAGCTTGGCTGCTTGGCACAGCTCTGTGCAGCACCAGCACAGGGTTAACGTGGAGGTCAGGGGTAGAACACCCCAAACTATCTTGGCTACACCCCGTGGCTGTGCGGACCCTCACTCTGATGGCACGGCCAGAAACTTGGGGATAAACAGGCAAAACCCCCCAAAAATCCCCAGTGAAGTGACTGTGACCCCGGGCCAGCCCTGACCACCCTCCCTCCCTCCAGAGCTCTTTGGTGAGTGTGGGATGTTCTCCTCCCCCTTCTGCAATTTATCCCGTAGAATTTCCCACCAGGAAACAGCTTCATTACATCAACAACAGGAAGACCCCACTGATTTGTCACAGAGAAAAGCAGCTGTTAGTCACACATCAAGGGAACAGGGGAGGGGAAAAACCCTTCACCTTTTTTTGCTTTAATGTTTGTAGCGTTAATGGCTCTGGGAGGGAAGCGAGTCCCGGCCATTCCATAACTAACCATCACCAGCGAGGACCAGTTAATATCCAAGTGTCTTCCTGCTTTTCCTGCTACATGATTGCTTTGGAAAGAAAGATTAATTCCAACTTTAAAAAAGAAAACACTATTTTTATCATTGCCAGGAGTCTATACGGGCTTAAAAAAGAAAAAGCACTTGCTTGTCGTTTTACATCTTGCAATTTTGTCAGTTGTTTTAAAACATGTCTCCTGTAATAAATAAGATCATTTTTATGCACTTGTTCTGTAGCTAAAAGCAAGGCCTGGGCTGGTGCTGCGTGGGGAGTGGAGGGACTCAGGGATGGAGCAGGGCAGGAAAACGCTGACTCCCAAGGATTTGCTTGCAGGGAGCAGCCGGGGGGCTGCGGGTGGCGAGGGGGGTTCACCTGTGAGGTGGCAGGTGTACAACGGGCACCGAGGTGCAGATAAAGGCTCGGATTTAGCATGTGCCTTGGATCCTCACCCTGCAGCGGGGGCCGGAGCCATCCCCCAGCTCCCCCCACACCGACAGAACCCCCGTGGGACCCGTCCGAGCCCGGGCTGTCCCTCTGCCCTGTCCCCCACGGCCGATGTCCCCTCAGTGCCCCAAAGAGGTGGGAGATGGTGCCCGGCCCCCCACACCCCACACACCCCCAGCTCCACTCATCCTGTTTTCCCTCAAACTGTGTCCAGCAGCAATGGAACAGAAGAGATTTATTCCAGAGCCAAAGCACAGCAGAGCAGAGTTACAGCGATTTAAATTCATGCCTTACCTCATCCCACCACAATTTTCTGTGCAGGTTGCAGCGCTCGGATGCCTCTCTCCATCCTGCCTGCTCTGCACCCCTGGCACTCAGGATGCCAGTGCCATGGGACAGAAAACTCCCTGCTCAGACTCATCCCGAGTTTCTGGAAGATCTTGAACTTAAAAACTCACTTCCCTCTTCCCCAGCCTCACTTCACAGGTCGCAAAGACATCAGAGTCCCTGGGCTTCATTGGGGCTCTGCACGGGAACTCGTCCTTGGCAAAATGAAACCTCCGTAGCGGCAGCCCAGGTGGGGCAAGTCCTGCTTAGGGACGAAAACATCATCAGTCATTGCTGAAAGTGCTCCCCGAGGCTTCTTTGGCTTTGCTTCTATTCCAAATATTTTGCTTTTCCTTTGGTGCTGGTGTTATTTTTGTTGGGCGAGGGTCTCGCTCCTTTTATTTGAACTTGTGCAATCTCTGAGCAGAGAGGGGCTCATCATGGAGCAGAACTGGACATGGAACAGGGAAGTTTAACTGTCTCCCCTCTGGTTACTCTTCTCCTTAACAAAAGCAGGACCCTCGTGGATTTTAGAGCAGAGGATCCAATGGGAGCCAGGAAGGGCACCAGCATGGAGTGAGATTCACCATTACCCACTGATGGCATCCCTCTCTCTGATGAAGCTTTAATCCAGCAAGCACAAGCTGATCCAGAAATGGGCTCTGTGTGCCAGCACGGGGCAGGATCAGGCCCTGGGCATGACCCGAGGTTCGGGGAAGGACAAAGAGCCCCGGGGGCACCGCTGCCCCGTGGCCTCGCTCCGCTCCGGCGGCACCGCCGCTGCTCTTACGCACTCGGCCCACCTGATTTTGGGTTACTCTGCTGAGGCCGTGTTGTTGTTGGCGAACAACTCAAGTGACTTTGAGGAAAGCCTTTTTTTCTGTTTCCTCCTTCCTTGAATGGCTCCTTTGAGCGGCAGCGCCTCTCCGCTTACATCCCGCTGTCCGGATTGAATCAATCTTGCGGTCAGCTTTGGGAGAGCGAAAAAAAGAGAAGAAAAAAGCCTCACAAAGAGGGGAAATTGACAGGTCTGACCCTGGGCGTGATTGATAGCGGTTGGACAAGCGGGACTGGATGTCGGGCTGCGCTGGGCGATGCCAGCACTCACCAGGGAAATCCAGCAAAGCCTTTTTTCCCAGAACCCGGAGCAGCGGGCTCGGAGAGGGGTGGGCACATGAACTTAATAATAGCAACATTGTTGGAACATAAAGCATCTGTCAGGAGTTAATATGATTAATTAGAGGTGTCTGTCTCTCCCCCTTTCCCCTCTCCCTCGCTGGATAGGCAGGAGGGACCTGAAACACAAGCCCAGGGAGGGCAGAGGTGGGGCCAGACTGGGCACCTGGCCCCACATCGCCTCTCTTCAGGCCAAAGGTCCTCAGTTCCCATCCCATCCTGGCCCTCACGACTTCCTCCTCATCCCCACACCCCCATCCCATTGCACATCTCTCCCCAAGCCCCCATTCTCCCACCAGCTCCCACCTGAAGCCCAGGAGAGCCAGGGGAGCAGCGCTCACCCCACCAGGGCCCCAGAGCCTCACATGCAGGACGTCGCTTGGATAAAGCTCCAGGATTTATCCCTGTGCCTTGGCTCCTCATGGACAGAGCCTGGCTGAGCTTGGCTTGTTTTCAGCCCCCCCCAAAACTGAAGCCCCAGGGGTTTGTGAAATTAATTCAAGGATGTCTGGAAAAGGTAACTAGGAATAGGAAGTTAATTGTTGGAAGTTAATTAGTTATACAGCAGCCTGCACTGGCACCTGAAGAATTTTAAGACTCAGCAAACCAAAGAAAGGAGAAAATGCCCGGAGAAAAGGAGTTGTAATTCATAAGGGAATTGTCACTGTGAGAGCCCTGAGTTAAGGTCACCCCCTCGCTTGGGTGGCACCAGGACGGGGCACAGGGGCTGGCTGCAGGGTCCGGGGGTGTCAGGGCACAGGCACTGGGTGCAGGTTTGGGTGCAGGAGCCACTGGCACAGGGGTGCTGAGCTGTGCTGTGCCGTGCCAAGCTGTGCCAGGCTGATCTTATCTAAGCCATGTCACAGCANTGGCACAGCAGCAGTCCCAGGCCGGGGTGTGCCAGCTGAGCCATGCCATGCCACTATCAGCTCCGCTGGGCATGCCATGCCAGCCGAGCCGTGCTGTGCCGTGCCAAGCTGTGCCAGGGGCTGAGCCGAGCCATGCCATGCTGAGGTGTGCTAGCAGTGCCATGCCATCCAAGCCGTGCCATCTCGTGTCAGCCATGCCAAGGAGTGTTAGCAGTGCCATGCTATGCCCGGCTAAGGTGTTCCAGCCAAGCTATGCCAAGCTGTGCCACCAGTGCCATGCCGTGCCATGCCGTGCCAAGCTGTGCCAGAGGCATCATGCCGTGCCAGCAGCGCCATGCCGTGCCAAGCTGTGCCAGCAGTGCCATGCCATGCCGTGCCATGCCGTGC
>VWZT01015738.1:77361-88661 GCA_013397055.1 Pachycephala philippinensis
TCTCGTTCCCTCCGCAGCGGCGGCGCGTTGCTGACCTCCACCAGCGGCCCCGGCTTCCACCTCATGCTGCCCTTCATCACGTCCTACAAGTCAGTGCAGGTGCTGCTGGGCCCGGGCCCGGGCGGGGGGGCACCGGGGAGCCGGGGCGGTCACACGGGGCCGGGCGTGGCCGTGCCCGGTACCGGGGACGGGCGGCTCTCGGGGCGGCCCCGCCGAGCCTTGAACGAGGGACCGGGCGAGGCGGGGGGGAGCCCGGCAGTTGGGGGGGCCGCGNAGGGTCCCGGGGAACCGGGGCTGTGTCAGACCCCGTGGGCTGCGGGATTTGTGCCGGGAAAATCCCTCTCCTAAGCCTCTTCCGTTCAATCCCCTCCAGACCACGCTGCAGACGGACGAGGTGAAAAATGTCCCGTGCGGCACCAGGTGAGATGTTCGGCTCTTACCCCCCCACAGCCCTTCATCGCAGCTGGAAGCTCCCCAGAGACCGAGCTTTCCTGCAGCCCCCAAACTGGGGTCACTGGGAGGCTCTGCAGGGCCCCTCCAGGACCAGGAGCCCACCCGGGGCTGTGTCTGCCCCGTCCCCAGGGACTGGGGGGTCTCGGGGGGGTGCTGGGGGGCTGAGCAGGCTGGGGTGGGTCCCACACTCATCCCACCGGAGCAAACTCAGCCTCCAGCAAACCTAACTTTTCTCTTTTTCTCCCTTTGCAGCGGGGGAGTGATGATTTATTTCGACAGGATCGAGGTGGTGAATTTCCTCATCCAGAGCGCGGGTGAGTCACGAGTCCTGCCCCGGCCACACCCCGGGGGTTGTGCTGCAGTGGCAGGAGGTGAGGAGGTTGTGGCTGTGTTTGGTTGGGAGCCAGGCTGTGCCACAGGGTGTCACCTCTGACCCCGCTCTCCTGGGAATTTGGGGTGTTTGTTGTTTCTAGCTTTTATCATCTGCGTTATCCCAGCCCCCCGAGCTTTGTGCAGCATCAGATTGGATAACGAGGTCTGCAGGGGGAGCCAGGGGGGCTGGGAGCAAAGGCTCCTCTGGAGCCCAGGGAGAACGACCTGTGCAGCCTTTCCCAAATTCTTTGGGGTTTAACACCAGAGTGCCTCGCTCAGCAGGGAGCTGTGTGTGTGTGTGTGCAGCCCTGGCTCAGCAGGGAGCTGTGTGTGTGTGTGTGCAGCCCTGGCTCAGCAGGGAGCTCTGTGTGTGTGTGTGCAGCCCTAGCACAGCCTGAAGCCTGGGGGNGTGTGTGTGTGTGCAGCCCCTGGCTCAGCAGGGAGCTCTGTGTGTGTGTGTGCAGCCCTAGCACAGCCTGAAGCCTGGGGGTGCTTCAAACCCTTCTGTTGACAGAGCAGGGGGCAGATATTGGTGGAGGTGTCACAAAATATCAGCAGTAAATAAACTGCCCTGACCGGAGGGTTTGAGGGCGGGGGGGGCCCTCATTCCCACAGCTCCTGTGCTGGGACTGAGCCCCGAGGGTTCCCTGAGAGTGCTCAGCCTCCTCTCCCTGCTTCCCTCCTCTCCCTCCTCTCCCTGCTTCTCTTCCCTCCCTCCTCCTTCACTCTCCTCCCCCAGTGTACGACATCGTGAAGAACTACACGGCTGACTATGACAAGGCTCTCATCTTCAACAAGATCCACCACGAGCTGAACCAGTTCTGCAGTGTGCACACGCTGCAGGAGGTGTACATCGAGCTGTTTGGTGAGCTGCCCCTGGGGCTGGTGGTTCTGAGGGTTCTCCCCGTGGGCTGTTGGTGCAGAACCCCCAGTTGATGGGCTTTTACCCATTAATCCCCTGTTTGCTCTGCTCAGCATCAGGGTTGTTATCCAGCTGTCATCGTTTATCCTGTTATCTTTTGGAGCTGAGTGCTTCAATATGTTGTAACAATAAACTCCAGCCCCAGCCCTGCTAGTAGCCTCCCTTTAGGGAAGGGAGCAGGAATTCTGTGGCATTCTCTGTGAGATTGAATCGGTCACAGGATTCTCTAATCCAGATGGAAAAGCCAGGCTGTGGCTCTTTGCTGTCACAGAAAGTCTGAGCAAGCACTCCCTGGCCAGAGGCTCGATGGGCTCTGGGCCGTGCCCGTGGCTGCGGTGCCACAACCCAGGAGTGTTGGCAGGAGCCACTGACCTTCCCAGCGGGAATCCAGGGAGACACACGGCAGGAGAGGCTGAGGAAAAGTTGTGGTTTCTTGGTGGAATTCGTCCAGTGGCTGCCAGTGCTGAGTGTTTTGTTTCTGGCTCTGGGCTGACAGGAAATCCTCGCAGCCTTTCAGCACTCGGCAGAGCTGGCTGTGGGCACGGAGCTGCTGGGGATGGTTTGGGAGCTCAGCGGGATGGGATTTGTGCCTGAGAGAACACGGGGTGCTCACAGACTCCTGCTCTCTGTTCAGCCTGGGCTTTCCAAGGAGCCTGGCGTCCCCCTTCCCACACAGGCTGCAGGCCTGGGGCTCGGACCCCCCCAGTTCCCAGTTGCTGGACGGGTTCCTGGCCGATGGAGTCTCCAGATGTCGGCAGCTGCTGCTGACGGCTGCTTGAAGTGGGCTGAAAGCACCCGCTCTGCACAGAAGGAACGTGTACAAACTCCCCATGAGCTCCTGCTCTGAGCTGGCGGGGTCTGGCTCGGGCTCTGCAGTGGGGCACAGCCCCTCTGAGCGGCCCCACGTCGCCCTCTGCCCCCACATCTGCCAGCAGGTGCAGGGAACTGATAACAGCTGCTTCCCAAACTCCTGGCTGGGCTTCATTAGGAGCCTGAGTTCCAGATAGGAAACTGGGACCAAAGCAAACAATCCAGGAGTGCGATGTGATCCCTCCTAAGGCCGTTACAGTTTGATTTTCCCTCTGCACTTCCCAGCAGGCCCCAGCTGGAAGCGCTGCCCTCCTTGGAGCTTTCATCAGAGCAGGGTTTTAGGTTGTGTTTCCTTTTGAAATCCTCAGCTACGCTGGAGTTCTGGGACTCCTGGAGCCAAAGAGACATTACTGATGATTTTTGCAGCCTGTTAAAGTAACTGATGCTGCCATTTCCCATTCCTGCCTCTCCATTTGCTTTGTGTCCTGCTGGCACAGGTGCAGGTCAGAATCGGTCAGGATTTACCAGGTTCCCTCAGGATCTGGTTGGGAAGTTCAGTGGGGAAGGGGGTTAGAGCACAGATTCCTTGTTGTAAAGATGGTGTCTCTGGCTCAGGAAGATTCCAAACTGCAGGTTTTGGGGAACTGGAGGGGTTCCTGTCACGCCTGCCATGTTCCTGTGGTGTGTCCCAAGGGTTGTTGCTGGGAGAGCTGGGAACCTGCCTCGGGGTCAGCCCAGCACTTCTACATCCAATTCCCGTTTGTACTTTCCAGGAATAGGAAATGTGAGCCCTCCCAGCTCACTCTGGGTGCTGACAGCAAACTGCCCTGGGGGATGTTTCACTCCCTTTTCTTTTTCCCCCAATCAGATCAAATTGATGAAAACCTTAAACTGGCTTTGCAGCAAGACCTAACCACGATGGCACCCGGATTAATTATACAGGTAATCAGGATTTGATGGAGATATTGAAGGTGCAGATTGTGAAGAGGGGAATGGGCTAAAAGGAAACAAGAAGCTGAGATTTTTTAGGAAATTGCTTTACAACAGATTTCATTTAACCTGAGGAGTGGGAACAGTGTCCTTCCTGTCTCCTCACGGTTCTGATGTGTTGAGTTTCTCCTGAAGTTACTCTGGGTGCTGGTTTGCCCGGGTTACAAGCTCTGTCATGTCAGGAGATCCTTCAGGGCTGTTTCTCTGTGCATTTTGGGCCTGGTCACAGTTTGTGCAGCTCTGGTGGCAGAGCCTGCCCCAGGTGCCACCCCTGCAGTGCCAGGGGCCACTTGGCTGCTGGCCCATGTTTTCTCCTGTCTCCCTCTCTCCAGGCAGTTCGAGTTACAAAGCCAAACATCCCTGAAACAATCCGGAGGAATTACGAGCTCATGTAAGTGCCTTTGTGTTCCAAAAGGATCCAGAAGGGCAGATTACCTGGGGATCTGGGGTGTCCTGGGCTCCCGGCCTCGTGCTGCCCCTTGGGACAGGCCCTGGCTGGGCTGGCAGGGCCTCAAGTGGAACCCTGGAGCACAGAAATGCTTTGCCCTGAGGCTCCCTCCCCTGGGCACTGGCCCTGTGTTCCAGAGCCCTCCCGGAGCGGCGGGTGAGTGGCAGAGGGATGGATTTCAGCATTAATCCTGTTGTTTGACCGGCGTGGAGAAACTGTTGATTCAACAGGCTGAAGACTTGCAAAGCTTTGAAATAACTTTCTTTGCCAGCACTTGACATGCTGATCCCTTTGCAGCGCCCTGAGCCAGCTGCCTTCTGCCCTTGGTCGGTCCCTGAGCACGCTGCCAGCACTCTGTGCCAGCCAGGATAGGATCCCTCTCATCCATTCTGCTTCCCTGGCATTGCCTGTCACCTCGGGCTTGTGGTAAATCCTGTGTGCCATGGTCATGGCAGGAGGTCCCAAATCAGCCTGTGTTCTGTGGCCATAACAGCAGGACTTGTTGAGAGAGACTCAGTTCCAGTGTCTCTTCCCTGGCTGGGAGCAGGAGCAGAGTTTTTTATTTATGTTCACACTTTAAAAACTCATTCATGTCAGTAAAAACCGGTAAGATAGAAAAGGCACGAGGGCAGTCTGCAGGGAGTGTGTCACAGGGACTCACTGGAAAATCCTCCTGCTATGGAGGGGAGGAAAGAATGCTTTGGTTTAGGCAAAACGCTCTGTGCAGGTACCTGTCCTCACACTGCTGATCCCACCTGCCCTGGACACGTGCTGGAAGGAGGGGAGAGCCAGCAGCTCCTGCTGGGGATGTGTGTGAGTCCCACACCAGTGAGCTCCTGGTTTTAACTGGTTTCTGTTGCTCCCCAGGGAGAGTGAGAAGACAAAGCTGCTGATCGCGGCGCAGAAGCAGAAGGTGGTGGAGAAGGAGGCAGAGACGGAGAGGAAGAAAGCCCTGATCGGTCTGTGTGGCTGGGCTGGGCTGGGAGAGGGAACGGGGAGACAGGCAGCAAAGAGACCCCAGGTCCCAGGGAGGGAGGGAGGGGTGCACTGCTTCGCTTTGGGACCTTCTCTGATCTGAAATTCCCAGAGAAACTCAGGAGTTTTTCAGGTGGGTTCCAGCTTTGTCTTCTGCGGGCTGGAAATTCTTCCCACCGTTTATTTCCACCTGAAGTGGGTGATGAGTGAGGATTTTCCAGGGTGAGGCTGCTTCTGGCGTTAGGAAGATGTGTGATGACAGTGTGGGCGTGTTCTTGTTTTCTTTTCAGAGGCAGAAAAGATTGCACAAGTTGCTGAAATAACTTATGGACAGAAAGTGATGGAAAAGGAAACAGAGAAGCGAATTTCAGAGATTGAAGGTGAGTCGGGGGTGAGCTTTCCTGTAAGTAACTCCTGGAGCAGTTCACCAGGGAGTCCTGGAAGTGTGTGTTGGCTGTGTTCTTCAGTCCAGGCTGACGTGCACAGGGGTGAAGTTCCTGACCAGAGGCAGGAACGGGAATTTCTTTGCTATGCTTGAAACTTCCTTTCTCAAGGTGATCTTTGTAGGAGTTTGGACTTAAGGAGGTGTTCCCTCACCCATCTGATACAGTGCTTTGTCAAGGAAACTCCAGGGTGTGAGAGGGCTCTGCAATTCCAGCTCGGGAGTGGCAAGGCCTTTTTTCCCCTTACATTCATTATAGGCCCTGACAAGCTTTGCAGAAGCCACTGAGGAGCCAATTAAGAGTTTTACAGATCAGCAGCTTCTCATTAAGAAGTTCTTTGCAGAAATACAATGGGGTTTATTTCCTATAACTGTGTCAGCAGGTGCCAGCCCCTCAGTCCGGGTCTGTGCTGGCAGAGCATTCCTGCCTTCCTCTTTTTTCCTGGTGTCTGTGACTGGGACCAACCTCTCCTTTTACCCAGAGAGAGGAAGCTGTGGGCCAGACCATCCAGCTGTTTACATGACCTTTAAGTGCAGCAGCTCACAGGGCTCCCTGCTAGGTGCAGTAAACAAATGGTTTATGCAGCTCTCAAACGCAGCCTGACGTGCTGCAGTTGTGTGGCTCCATGGCCTGGGAGGAATGTCAGGAAAGGGGCAGGGTTACACTCACTGCAGCCTGACGTGGTGGCCTGGTACCCATCATTGTCACTGGATGGATACAGAGTCAGAGGGGAAAAGGAGTGCAGTACAGAGAGGGGAAGCGTTTCTTTCCTTAAGTGTCTCTGCCAGGAGTCAGGAATTTCAGTATCCACAGCGTCAGAGCCTTTGAGCAGTTGTTGATAGAGCAGAGAAAAGCTCTCCAGCATCTGCCCAAGGAGCAGAGCCTGTAAAGGTTAAAATCCCCTGCTGTGCGTGCCAGAACCTTCATCTGCGTATCCCAGACCAACTGCCATCTGGGAATCACATCCACAGGCACAGAGCTCATCTGCAGAGAGTGTGCTGGGCTGCTCAGGCTGTTCCTGGAGTGCTGGGCGAGGGCTGTGGGTAAGCCCCATGTCTGCAGGAGAGCAGTTGCTGCGTTTCAGCACGAGAGTCAGCCCTGGCTCGAGAAGAAAGGCTGAGCTCGGCCCACGTGATGGGGATAATCAAACCCTGATGTTTGTGAAATTCTTTGAGCTCTGCAGTTGCAGATGCAATTCACTTACTAA
Source organism: Pachycephala philippinensis (assembly GCA_013397055.1). NCBI lineage: Eukaryota > Metazoa > Chordata > Aves > Passeriformes > Pachycephala > Pachycephala philippinensis. The sequence goes on from VWZT01015738.1 coordinate 83,982, forward strand.
CGCTCTCGTCCTGCAGCCATTTAGCTGTAAATTGAGCTCCCATTTCTGGGTTTCCCATTTTGTTCCCTCTTCCCCTTGTTGTACCCCCATGTAGTTCAGATGTGGCGGCACTGGCCACTTTCTGAAGAGTTTCCAGCTGCAAACGGTGCTAACGTGGCTGGAAATAAAAATGTGACTCAGAGCATGTGTTTGCTTCCAGATGCTGCGTTTCTTGCACGAGAGAAGGCGAGAGCTGATGCTGAGTGTTACACTGCAATGAAGGTGGCTGAGGCCAACAAGGTACTGTGCTTCCTTTGTGGTGCCTCAGAGGAGGCCCCTGGCATCAGGCTGTAGGGAAATACTCAGCACAGGAGCAGGCACTGATTGTTGCTTAAGTCAAAAAGCAAAACAAGGCCATCTCCTCAGCAAAGCTTTCATCTGACTGAAACAATTAGATCCTTACTTGCAAGTTCGTTTTGTTCTCTGGACAGATCAGTGTCAGGGTACGTGAAATCTCTGCTCTGCCAGGTGCTCACGGGGCTGTGGCTCTCTGTAGATGGAATATCAGTTTCAGTGTTGCCCGTTCACGCTGGTGTGATGAGAAATGTGGTTTCATTCCAGTCTCAAGGTGTCAGGCAGTCGGAGCAGGGAGATCTCCGGGGTGACAGGCAGGGCTAGAATAAAGCACAGTGCAGGAAAGAACAAATGGAGCTGATCTCAGACACCCTGGAAGAGCAAAAGTAAAAACAACAAAAAATCCAACCTGGAAACAGGAAAATGACATGGATAGAATTGCCAGGTGTGTTCCTGCCTACAGCCTGTTCCCAGCAGGAAGAGTTTCAGTTCTGTGGTGGTTGGTGGGAAGGCACAGAGGGCTGGGGTGGTTGTGCACAGGTTTTGTGCCAATTGTTCTGTCCTCTCTGTCAGAATGTCATTATCCTGAACGAATGAGCCCATGGATCTGCTCCCCGGGAAACAGCCAGGGATATTTCCCTCCTCAGCAGCTCTCATTGCAAGGGCTGCAGTGAGTGATGTGCTCTCGAGCATCTCCAGCACGTTTGGATTGAGCGTTTCCCCAGCTGCTCCCATCACTTTTCATTCTGCCATTTAGTCACTGGGATTTAGAGCTGCACTCAGCCCTGCTGAAGGAGAGCCTGGCTCTGGGCACTCCGTGTTGTCCCTGTGGAGGGCTGGCCGTGCCTGCTGGGCTTGTGGAAAGTAGTGCCTCTTGTGCTCAGGGCAGGAATTTCCCTTTTCCCGAATCCGAGCTGTTGTGACCCGTTTTCTCTCCGTGCAGCTCAAGTTAACTCCCGAGTACTTGCAGCTGATGAAGTACAAGGCAATCGCAGCCAACAGCAAGATCTACTTTGGCAAAGATATTCCCAACATGTTCATGGACTCTGCAGGGAGCCAGAGCAAATCTGCAGAGGGACTGGAGGAAGGAATCCAGGAGGAGGACGGGGCAGGAACCAGCCCCGTAGGAGACAAAGCTACTTCATAACATCAACTGAAAAGAAAGATTTCTATTCATTTTATATCAAAAAATCATGAACTGGGAAATTCCTTTTTGTTTTCCCCCTTTCCTGTGCTGAAAGAGATGAATCAGATTTAATCCTTTCAATCTTTTGTATGACAATTAGACACAAGGACTTTGGTATTTATGGGGTGGGTTTTCTGGTAATTTCTAAGCTCCAGGTATGTTCTGTAGCTGCACCTCCCCAGCTCTTGGTCACACAGACCAAGGATTTGGGAGAGGCTGTCAGGGCTATCAGCTGGATGGGAACCTAATTTGGGATTGAGGTGGTTCATAGCAGTTGCAGGTAAAGAAATGTTGAGGTTTGGGAGGGAGGGGAATTGCTGCTACAACTTGTTTCGGGGTTTTTTCTTATCGGAAATTCCAAGTACTTTATTTCAATCCCCTTTGAAAATAAGGTGCTAGATTTTGTACACTACGAGTGGCTGCTCGAGGCTGGGGCCAGTGGCAGGTGGTGACCCTGTGAGGGACAGAGGCTCAGCTGGAATCCTGCAGGTTCCCACTCACCGGGGGGATCGAAGCCTTAGACCACAAGTCACACAGGGAGTGACCCAAACTCTTCATTTTCTATGTCCTAACACTGCTTTGTTTTCCATTTGTCGTTTCTGTGGGGCACAGGAGGGTTTGCCCAGCAGTTCAGCTGCTGGGGGAGGGCGTGGGCAGCGTCCTGGAGTGCAGAGCTGGGTGGGATTTTCAGTGGAATGAGGTTGCAGGCGTGGAAATTGTCACAGTCGTTGAAAACCAGGGAGGAAAGAATTTCTGTCTCAGGGACCCTGACTTTACAAAAGGCCTTGCTGGGGAGGAGCTGCTGGAGTGACCAGAGTTTTTCAGCTCATTATCTGCTCTGCAGGAGCAGCTGGATCTCAGTGTTTACAGTGTCTGACTAGCAAAAGGACCAGGTGAGCTGAAATGAGCAGAACTGAGCTCCTGTGGGGTTGGGTCTGACTGGACCTTGTGGAAGGGAGATTTAGGACAAACCGTGATCCTGAAAGGTCACGGGGCAGGGAAAAGCAGCTCTTCCTGAACTACCCAAGGATGGATTGCCCTTTTCCCCCTCAGAACAATGTACCAGAAGGTACCTTCCCCTCCAGAGAGCTGATCAGTTCCTCACATCCCAGATGCAAGGAGGAAACAGGGTTTTGTTTTCCACACGTGCAAAATTTGAAGATAAAAGTTCAGGCGTAGAGAGAAGATTTTTTTCCCTACCTAATCCATCTGCATTTGGCAGCAGAGGCAGGTAATTAATTGCTGATACAATTTGAGGCCAATATCCTCATCTGAGATGATGCCAGTGCTCGTTGTCAGAGACCAGCCTGGTGCATTTACAGGCTCGTGCCCCGAATTCTTGCTCCCCCCAGCCCTGGTCTCACTCTTCAGTGTTTAAATCTTCATCAATCTGTGTTACACTAAGAGAGCTTGAATAAATCTCAGCTGCTGGCTCCAGGGTTTTTACAGCAGTTTTCCCTGGTGATGCTTGAAAATGCAAAATAGAAATTAAGCATCAGTTTCTGCTGGAGAAAAGTCTCCTCCTCTTTGTATTTCTTGGAAAATAGGAGCTAAGCGAAGTCCCATCTCCAGACCTACATCAGACCCACGGTAGTCTACAACAACATCCCCAGGGAGGCTGTGATATTCCTGACTCATAAATGGGTCTGTGCAGGGAGATTATAACAGGGAATAGCAGAAGTTCAGCAATGAGGATGAGCTCATTTGAGATTATTCTATGTTCGTGCTCGAGGTTTCCATCAGCAACTAACACCTCCTTTTACACAAGTATTTTTCACTAATGAAAGGACCCAACTAAGCCAAAGTGGTATTATAAAGGCATTTTTTATGCGTGATTTCACAGCAAGACAATAGCTTGGGATAAAGAGCTCTTAATGATTTTTTTTCATTAAAACCCTGACTGCTAAAGTATTAGTGTAATTTAGTTAAAGTGTACTAAGAGTGCAGAGGCAAAGTTGAGAGTGTATCAGTCTTCACAAGCCAGAATCCATCGTCGTCTCTTCATTCAGGTTTCTTCAGTTTGTAAAATGTCCTGAATTTTCCAGAGTGGATCTGTCTCTCCATATAAACCTTTATTCCCTCTGTCTCTTTAACAGGCAAGTTGTCCTGTTTCTCTAATCTTGAGATGAAGATCTGAACTTTAAACCCACTCTGTAGCAAAGGGAACAGAGGTTTGTGGCAGTGCTGATACCTGGGAATGGCTGTGGGGAGCATGGAAATGCTCTGCCAGTGCAGTCTTTGATCTTATGTACTGAACTCAAAGCCTTTTTATTTTGGTATTTGCTATGACAATAAAATGGCCTTCAATTTTAGAATCTTTCCGTTTTAATTATCAGGGTTTTTGGATGGACTTTAATATCACGTGTAGATGTATTTGCAGGGGAAGGTTTTCCAGAGGGAACCTGGAGGCTGGCGGAGGGAGTGGGGAGCTGTGGGGTGCTGGGGATCGGTGCTGTGCCCCGGCACGGGCTGGTTCTCCCTTTCCAGTGAGGAGGAGGAGGAGGAAGGTGGAAGAAGGGTCAGAGGTGTCCATGCCCAAGGAATCCCGCGTCTGTCAGCCCCTGCTTTGCTGTGGAATGAGCGAAAAACACAGGAACGAGACTGGAGCAGCAAACACCTCGGATTTGGTAAAGTTTGCAGAAAATCGTTGTCATGTTTTACCAGACAAAGGGCAGGAACCTTCTGGGTGTTTTTACCCAGCTGTGTAAACACTGAATCTGCAGAGGGACAGTGAAGTTCTGCACATTAAGACAAATATTTGAGTTAATGGGTTCCAGCTGGCAGTTTCCCATTCTTCCCCTCTGAGTGGCCGCGATAAAGCCGGGCATTGTCCCGGCCCCTCCAGCTGCTCTCGGGCTCTGTGGCCACGCTCCAAGCGCTCCCCAACACTCCCCACCCCTCAAACTCGGCCTGCAGGACAAGCACAGTTCTCTGCCTTGGTTTTATGACGCTTTTTTTTCCCGAAATAATTGAAATTCACACCCCTGGGAGACTGCTCCTCATGCAGGGATAAGAACCTAATTTTTGGGGGTGGTCGGGACTGGAACAGTCGGGTGGGCTGGATGGCAGCGCTCGCTCCCGTTACTCAGGACACAGAATGGTTTGGATTTGTCACCAAACCCCGGAGCACGGGGGAAGCCCCGGCCGGGCCCCGCTGCCCC
>VWZT01015745.1:0-37630 GCA_013397055.1 Pachycephala philippinensis
GGCACCGCCGGCAGCAACACACAAGCACACTGACACATACACACATGCTGCTTTCTAAAAAGATAAATTTGGAAAGTGAAGTCATTCAGCTAGTGAGTGCAAGTGAGAATAATTGGTTTTAGTACGGAAATTGCTTCTCTGCTCCTTTGTCCTCCATGTGCAAATATATCTGCGTGGTAACTAAACAAGAGCCATCCATTAGAAAGCTGTTCTCCATGACACAGTGTCATTCTTGAGCCTACAGCAGAGAGGATCTCTATACATTTTTATGCAATAAGCAGCAAGGGTTAGTTATTAACTGATAACTAATTCAGCTTGGGAGCACTGTGGAAAATTTTCCTCTTTTTCCTTCATTGACATAGAAGTTGCTGCTGTGATTTCGTTTACTCCCATACTTGTTTTTTGAGGGTGTTTTTGCATTATCACAGCAGACAGAGCCCCTGCTGGGAATCCTACAGGATAAGAGGTATTAAACTCTTAGACCTTTAAACTGTGCTTTGTAGTCTTGCTACCTGTCTTGAAACATTTAATCTTGTTTTGTGCCTGCTTTCTCCAGGGAACTAATCCTCATCATGTTTCATGGCAACTGAAATCACACAGGAAGCCAAATCAAGGCTGGGTGCTATATTTTCTAATATTGTTTGGACTCAGTAAGGCAGAGCAGATCTTGGGGACGGGGATAAGGCAGAGCAGGTAGGCAAAGGAGGTGCCATCATGGGATCTTTTTCCCAGACTGAGTTTCAAGTGACCTTGAAGCAGGGCCAGAAACAGAAACGTTGCCTAACAGAACAGAGCTGGACTCAGTGTTGAAGGAGTAACTCCTGTGCTCCTCCACCAAACTGAGCTCAAACAGAAAATGACCTACTAAACCTTGGACAGTTATGGGCACAAAAGATCTTCAGAAAAGCCAGTTAATCAGAAGAAGTGGTGCTCTGAGGCACACTCCATATATTTCTGGGGCAGGTGGCAAGGGAAGAGGAATGATCTGATCTGCTAGTGATTGATGTACCTGCACTGTAATCACCTACCATTTCTGGGGAAGCTGGATTTCTGATTGTCTCTGGCCTGTACTTCCTCCCTCTCTTGGTAGGCATGCGGTCATTGCCTACCAAGACAGAATATTCAGGCCCCATTCTTCTGGCATTTCAAGAGAATGAAGAAGGCAATTGTGCCACTGATAAAAAGGAGGCAGAGGAAGACACTGGTCTTCCATATGCTGATCATCTTCAGAGCTGTGCCACTGGGAGACTGCAATGAATGCTCTGCAAGCTGTCTGCTAGTTTCAGTCACTCAGTTGGGAGCCGGTACCTTGTCCAGGATCGTCACCCACTCAGGAATTCCTAGCGGGTTACCTGCTATAATGCTGCACCTGCCGCTAAGGAGAGTTACAATGAACCCACATGGGAATATCACAAGTAATTATGTGACCACTGTGTTTTTCCACTCTGATTTTTTTGAGCTTTTGCAAGTGGGATACATTAGAAATGAAACTCAGATGTGAAAAAGGGACATTAGATGACAGTTGAAGGGTGAATTATTATTCTTTTGAATCTTCATATGCTTTTAATTGCAGATGTTCATTAGATGCACAGAGAGCAGGGAGCAGAGATTTAGGAGCCTCAGGCTTATGTCAGGACAGCAATGGACAATTCAGTTTGCCAGTGACAAGGAGAACTGGTGACAGAGTGATATTCTGCCTTCCACTGTGTTCCTGCTACTTTTACAGGTTTTTCAGTTTAACATGAATTACTCTCTTCCTAGAAGGGACAATGGGGTAGTCTCATAACAGTTTCTGTAATCTAGCCATGACTAATAACTTGGTCTTATTTACATACTTTTTCATCCTGGGGGGAAGCTGAAAGACAAGCATTCTGATCACAGTTGCTAAGCTGTGGTTGCTGTCTGCTGATGTGTCTTCAAGCTGTTAAAAACTACCAGAATTTTTCCACTGCAATACCAGCTTAGCACAAAAAATTGTTTCGTTTTGTTCTTTTCTTGACTGTAATTGATTTAGTTTTACTAGACCTGTCTACTCTCTGCAGACCAATTCAATTTCTCAGTTGCAAATCTAAGTATAATAAATAATACAGGAACATAAGCGTATCACTTCTACCTCAGATGAAGGCCCCCTCTAGCTCAGCAGCCTGTCTCTAAACATGTACAAAGCTGAGCAAAGCTGAGCAAATATCTGATTTTTCCCTTGAGAATTTCCCATCTTCCTGCTATTTTTTGCTCAGGAAAATCCATGAACATCAGGGAGTTTTTCCACTTAGTCTCATGCAAATACCTAACTATTCTTCCTTTAAATATATGCCAACTTTTTGGACTCTCAGAATCCTTCAGCAACGAACCCCATTAACACCCAGTTTGTGATTTCAGCTGTAAACATCATGAAAGCAATGTTGTTTTCCCCGTTTTATTCGGTATTTCTATGTACATTAAGGTTTTCTAAAGTGAATAAAATTTCTACAGTGTAAACACAAAAAGACTCGTGTGCTTCAGGGAAATAGTGAGAAAACCAGGGAGACTGAAGTGAGAAGAGTATGAGACACAATTTCCACCTTTCATAAGTCCTTAATAGTCATTGGTGAAATGAAACTATAAATGAGGTGAACAGGGGAAGTTTTTATGATGCCTCTTGTTCTCTTGTTGTCCAAAGAGCAGCAAGAGGGAGACAGTTTCACAAGGAAAGGAAAATCAGGAGCTAAGGGTGAGCACAGCACAGGCAAGGATCTCCCTGGCAGGGAGCACCTGAAGAAGGAGAGCAGTAGCCAGAGTCAAACAAGAATCCATTGATGGCCAGACAAATTCACAGCGACTAGGTAGGTCTCAGGTCTGGCCAGATACATGGTCAGGGCCAGCAAGATAAATGGTCAGGGCACAAGCATACCTACTGAGTAGCTTAGGCAAGGATCAATGTAGCTCCCAAACCGAGGGGTGAAGGCTGTGTAGATGGAAATACCATATGAGGCTTTTCACAGCCCTTTTCATCCAGCTTCCACCCAGCAGTCCCAAGTAAAAAGCCTGTACAATGGCAAAGCTGGATTTTCACGCAGGCAGCCAAACTACTGGATAGCAAGAGATTGCAGAATCTATCAGTGCACTCAGGTTCCTGATTGTCGTTTTCCAATTAGCTGCATATCTTTCCTTCCCTTCTAGGCCTTTGACATGAGAGACATCTAACCTTCTGTGCCAGTGTGATTTATTGTTTTTACTGAGAGCAAGAACTGTCTTCTCTGTCCAGCAGGGATAGTGGAAGGTCCTGTTGTCCTGGCTGGCTGGCAAACCCACATAGGCTGATGGGCTGACACATAGAACAACAAATTGCTAGAATTATGCCACTGTTTTTTTTAAGCAATGGGAGCTCTAATTTTCAACTCCCTTACAAGCTACTTTTTTTCAAGAAACCTGTAGAAATTTTATATATTGGATTTGCCCATGGCTGAAATAAGTTGAGATAGACAGCTAGGTGAATTCTTGTTTGCTTAAGGAATCAGGACATCTGCCTCATAAGAGCACCTTAGGTGTCTCTTCTAGTGGGTTGAATTTTGCTGAAAAGATTAAGAAATTGCAATAGGGAAGAAAAGGTGGCTCAGTTTCTACCTCTTAACACAAGCTTCTGTCAATGTGAAAACTACTTGGGATCTATGCACTTAAGAAAATTCCCTTCTTTAAAGGAGGAGTAATTGCTTGGTCCTGTGAGGAACAGTAAAAAGAGGGGTGCTGACCATTGGCTGGTTATGCAGTCTGTAAAGATGCCAGGTTTTGTGAGCACTTTGACAGCTTCGCACCAAATCCCAGCATATTAGCAGCTACTAGGCTCATGTGGCTTCCTCAGCATACGTGTTAGCTCAAGTCACCACTCTGCTTTGCAAGACTGCATCAGGTGAGCATTTTTCTTTCTCTATATCTGAACCTGTTTCTCCTGATCTGAGAGACAAAAAGAGTCAGCTAAATTTCTCTATTACCTTGGTGGCCTCCAGGTCAGTAGAAGACCTTAACTGCTGACTCACAAACATGTGAGTGCTATAGTGATGAAAACATTTGGCTTGTGCACATCTTCATCCCCCATCACTCCTGAAAATAACTGGGAAACAGCTCTTGAGCTGCTGAGCATTACTCTGATCAGCCAATGCTTTTTTGGGATTACAAATACCATTCCCTGGGCTTCTTTCCCCCTCTCCGAGCTCCTTTCTCTGGGTACCCTTTCTTGTGCTCCCTTTCCCACTTCGTAATAAACATCTCTGTTCTTGGAAGGTTTGGGCAGATTTTTCTCCAGTTGAGGATCTCAACTTGCTCTTTGAAGAGTTGTTCTCTTCGCACTCTCTTCCTTATGGCCATGAGAAGGGAATTTTCTAGTGTGACATTGAACCTAAAACAAGTAGTAATTTCATACTTTTGTATTTTGACATGACTAAAAGTAGGTTTAATCTCTGGTTAGCAGAGCACATTTGCATACACTGCAAATACACAAAGAGAAAAATAAAATGAGAAAGTTTTCCAATTAAGCTGCAGGTCTCTCTTTTTACAGGTGGCTAAAAATGACCAAGTTATATTAGGAATAACCTGAATTATGCATAGTCTAATTTTATAATTCCATTAATTTTATTGCTGAATAAAAGTGACATTATTTCCTCAGCTTTGAAAGGTTTTCTATAACTACATGCTGTGCCTCTTTGGTAACTAGAAATAACTTGAAGAGCATGGTGGTAATGAGGATGGAATTATGATGGAAAATGACATTTTCATTGGAAATGTCATTTAAGCAACCTCCTAAGCAGTATATTAAAATTACTAGTGTGGTATCTTGGTGGGAGTTAGAACTTAAATCCTATACATGAGATCAAAAACAGTTTAGAGAGTGACCACCACTGCCTTTCACTTTCCTCATGAAACCCAGTGCATATGTAGGGAAAAGACCATAGGAAAATAGTTCAGGTATTCTGGCTGCCCCAGTGCTAAACAAGTCCTTTTGAGGCAAATTGTCAGTGAACTGAAGGTGCTTTGCTTTCAATGCCTGTTGCCTTCTGCCTACTTCAGAAAATTTCTCACCAACTTTCATTTTCTTTGTTTTACTAATATTGTCTGTAGTGTGGCAGGCAGAAACACATTCATCTTTGGTAGTGCTTCACAAGACACTTAGGGATGCAGGCACACCATGCTTCAGGCATGGCCATTTCCAGCAGTAGATGAGGGCTGGCTCCAGTTTTGATTCTATCTATAGATGACATGTGGCATTGATCACAGGTGATTGAGATTTCAGAGAATCAGAAATCAGAATTCAGACTGTCCACCCACAGCCTGGAACAGCTGTGCAGAAAGAAAAGTCCTAATATTTTCTGCTTCTCTTTGCATACGCAGCATCTCGTGCTGAAGATCATATTTGTGTGTTAGCATGGTTTAGGTTATTGACAACAGTTCCATGGTATTAATTTCACATTTTTGCTTTGATTCTATGCATTCTGCTTCATGTGTACTTCACAGATACTGACAAGAAGTGGGGGAAAATAGTAAAACCACAGAAACTGCTATGACCCAAGCTAAATGAAAATTGTACTAAGATATTCTTGAAATAGTAGATGAAACTAGGGGGAAGCAACAAAATGGTTGCCTACAGAAGATGGATGGGGGTTGACTGCTCACTAGCAGAGTACTAGCTCTTTTCTAGCACAGAATCCAGGGTAATGATATGAAAGTATTTGCTAGCAGCTCTAATACAAATGAAGCAGATGGTTCTCCATTTACTTTGCAGTTGGGTGTGGAAATCCATTCTGTAGGATGTCAACGATGGTGGAAACGTATGGGTTTTCAAGAAGGATATTGGGCAGGTCAAGGAAGACACATCTTTAGAGGGTTGTTAATTAGTCATCAGCTGCAGTTTATGATTTGTCTGGCCTATAAACTGTTGGAAGCTGGGGAAGTACTGAAGGCTAGTTATCTATTGGGCCTGATCTATTCTTCTGTTCTTACAGAGTCACCTGCTTTTAGCTACTGTGCAGAACAGGACACAGAGATAGTGGAACCATCAGGGTGTTCTAACACAGCCTTTCTGAACAAAGGTGCATGAGAGATGCAGAATAGCAGAAAAGAGGAGATTATTTGAGATGCCTGTAACCAGTGTGGTCAAAAGGTACACTTAACTTGACAATCAAGAAAATGAAGGGGATGAAAAACAGACCGAAAGTATGCCAGAAAAAAAAAATAGGAAAGTCAAGTGGCATAAAGTATAATGGTATTTGAATAGGCCTTGAATAACCAAGCACCAAGAAGTCTTGGTGGATCAGCAGAGAATATTCAGGAACTGGGAGTTACTGCAGCCACTCTCACACCAAAGTGGGTGCAAACAGACAGCAGGGATACAAGGAAGGTTTGTTCAGGAGTGACTCAGGTGGGGGTTTTCATGGTTTAATAATAGAAAGGAGACAATACAGGATTTCATCTATTCTAGATTAGGCAGATGAGGAAAGGCCACAGTAGAGCATTCTTGGCTAATTTTGACTCTAGCACTCAGGACTGGGACTTTAATCACATCTCATTGAACAAACAGGGCTTTGAATCTCTATGTATAGGGTTCTGTCCCCTCAAAACAGTCATCTAGTGGTGCTTTAGAAGGACGTGTATCCAACTTGTCCTCGAAGATCTAGAAAGATGGCTGTTGCCCTTAGCCCTTTGTCAGGTCTCCTGGGCCGTTAAGGGTGACTTAGAGACACCTAAAGTGTCTGAAGATTGGCATTTTATGGTATACTATTGACACCATGTGCTGTACACCACACAATATATTTAGGTAACAGTGTCCCAGCAGGTAGCATACTGAAGCATGGCTTTTTGGTAGACCTGTGTACACACTACCGAATGTTCTAAAATGTACCTAGACCTCCCAGTTTTGGAACTCTGCTGAGAGGCTGACTTGCTGTGCAAAAGAGAAGTCTATGGTTCAGTATGGCTGGGGAAGTGCAATAGTAGCAGAAAGGCAGCAATAAGCAGAAACAACAATGTTAAACCCTCTAGAAGTATGCAGAAAACTCAAGCCCTGTAGGGGACCCATGTACTGAGAGGTTCACACAACCTTCTTTGGCTCACTGATCTCATAAAATGCATTGCCAGGATTTTTACCAATGTACAAAGGGAGAGGGGAGTCACTTGGATTCCTCAAGCCCTTTGTAACAAGAGCTAGTGCAATACAAGGGGATAAGAATGAGAATAAAATTATGCTAATACTGGCATTTACAAAGTTTGGAAAGGGTTAAGAGCGCTGTGAATGTACCATAGCAAAATGTCTTCCAAGTCTTGAATGCAGATCCACCACTTGGATTCATGACAGCATTTGGATCTGAGAGTCTCTTTCAATGTGAGCAGAGTCAGGTGGGTAGAAAGAAAGGTAAGTGGAAGTGCCAGCATCAGAGAATAGGTTGGCAGGACACAGCAAGATGTGCAGGATAATGTGTTCCTAGGTCTGGGCAGAAGTGATAGGAGTGGAGATCCCCTCAGGAAAGACAGCAGCAAAAATTTCAGAGGGTTGCCTGGTGACATGATGTGGAAAGAGCAGACCACCTGGCCAGTGAAGCTCTGATATGGGATGTTTTGCCTGGGAAACAAGGCAGAGGTATAAAATTAGGTACCGTTGTGTCACGTGCAGGCCTATGCTGTCTCCCAGAGGAGGACTGTCTGCTTCCCATGCCTGGCACTGAAACGTGGGTGAGGGGAAAGGGTTTCCAATGAATGGCCTATTATCCTGATAAGTGATGTTGAGGGTCCTGGCCTGGGACAAAGACAGCATTAAGGGATGATTTTTTTCCTCCAACTTTTATTTTGATCTGTCAGTTTCGTTACTCTTTTTGCTACATAGATTACCTTGGCATCTTCCTGAAATGAACTCAATCATGCTTAGCAGATTCTGAAGATATTTCAGGGCTGTTTTGAAGAGTAATTTAGACCAATTTTTGTCTAGCTTTTCTGAAGTCATGAGACAGAACCCTGTCTCTGGTTATTAAAAGAATATACTGGCAGCTAGTAATACTTCATTAAAATATCTGATTTACAAAAAGAAGTTTTATTTAAAATACTCTTGGCAAGGTTGAGAGGGTTGACTATATCCCAAACAAAGATTAAAGCCACATATGTTCAATTTTTTTTTTAAATAACAAATGGTTGTGTATGATTTAAATAACAGATGGGCTCTTTAAATAGATGGGCTATTTAAATAAATTACTTTTAAAAGTTCAAATAATTATTTGCTTCACTTATCTATTGAATGTGTAAGCTTCTAGGGTTCTGTTGCAAGTACAGATTTATTATTTTGGAAGAGAAATCCAAGTTGATCAGAAGAGTGATTTCTTTTGTTTTTCTTCTGATTTCACTGTCATGTTCCTAGCCAAAGATGTTAGTTAAGTTAGGGCACCGGACCAGGAATGGCAAGAACTTCAAAGAAATCCCTGAGTTCCTTCTCATCAGAAGACTGCCTTCTCATCCCACGGGTGTACAAAAGACTATATCTAGAGAAACATGCTGGGAATAGCGTGATATACTTGACAGATACTGACCTTTAGTTGCCAGTAATGGGAGTGGGATGTTTAAGGGACTTCGGCCTTTAAACACAACTTATGAAAACAGTAAAGGAACATCTTTTTACAATTACCTTTTTTCTTCTCTGTGTGTGGAAGACAAGATGCACCTTGAAAGGATTTATAGGAAAGAATGCACCCCATGTTCATTTATGTCCTTTCCACAGCCAAAGAAACTGGCGAGAAAGGAGAGTTGGGATGACACTTGAGTGCCTTACCCTAAGCAGGCAGAGATTGCTCTTGTGTCTCCAGTACTGCATGGGAGAGCTCTAGGTCTGTCTGCTCTCCCAATGCTCATCTGCCTTCTACCTTCTTGGCTGCTCAGCCACAGATCTGTGCCCATTGCCCTCGTGATACCTTCCTGAACAAATGGTCTGTAAGCTTTGCCTGACAGTACAGTTTGCTTTTTCCTCCTTGGCAGATGGGGAACCCAAAAGAGTTAGGGATTACATCATCACCCCTGTCTTCCCTTCTCCACCATCCAAAGGGGTGACTCACAGTTGCAAAATAAGAGCAGTTTGTTCTGTCTGCTCCAGGGGAGAGAGCTGGTAATAATTAATGCCTGTCTTTTCCCAACAGAAAACTTGGAATATTTTGGAGGGGAGACTAGGTGGCCAAGATGTTTTCCTCCGTGTAGATGCAGGGGCATGCCACAGGCTGCCCAGGAGCTGAGTCAGCACAGAATGCAGGTGACACAAGTGCCAGACCAGTAGAACAAGGGGACAGTCATCCTGCCTAACTGTGCAGACTGTCTGGGCATGGTGGGAGCTGAGGGCTCTCAGGGGCTCTAGGGCTGGGTCCTGAGAGGAACAACACCATCAGCACCCATGGGCAGGCAGGAGGAGCCCTGGGGGGCCAGGCAAGATCAGGCAGGCCCAGTGGTGCCCTTCAGACCCTCACACAGACACGGACACATGTTTGATTATAGGATTCAAATGTCAGTGTAAAGGCTTTCAGACTCAATAGCAGAATCACAGCATCTGCTAGGCTGGAAAAGACCTTTGAGATCATCAAGTCCAACCAAGGTAGATGCCAATATCAGTAGTGTGAAGCTGGCTGGCTTCTCAGTTGTATTTTGTGCCTGCAATGGAGCTGGGTGAGTCGAGTTTCCCATGTGATCACACACATCCAGGTGATGAGGCTTTACAAATTCTTGATGAGCTTGACATTTCTGAGACAGCAAAAGTGTAAACATAGTAAGGCCATGTAGTGCAGAAAATGAGGGTTTAGGAAGCAGCAGATTGTGTGTTTCTTTCCTGGTGCCAGAGTGAATACAGCAGATCTTTCACTTTGAGTAAACAGAATTACAGAATGGGTCAGGTTGGTAGGGACCACAGTGGGTCATCTGGTCCAACCTCCCTGCATAAGCAGGGTCACTCTAGAGCACATGGCACAGGATTTCATCCAGACACTCCTTGAATATCTCCAGTGAGGGAAACTGCACAATCTCTCTGGGCAACCAGTGCATGGTCATCTGCACAGTAAAGAAGTTCTTCCTTATTCCTTCTTTTTCATATTTGTGTGGAACTTCCTGTGCCTCAGTTTCTACTCCTTGTTTTCTTGGCCTAACCCTTCCCAAAGCTCACTGAAGTAGTTGGAGAAGCTCCTCTTGATTGCAGCAAGTATTGTTTATTTTCTCAGTTACATTCCTGTAAAGCATTAGATCTTTAGCTTTCTGCGCAGCCTGTTTTCCAGTGGAGAATGCAAGGGGTCTGGCAAGGTCATATGAAGCTGGAAGGGTCTGAGATGCACTCCACATCTTGAGTACTACTGTGGGAAATTACTTTCTCTCCTGCTTCACTTGTTTTTCTGTTTTGTCTGAGGAAGCTGTTGCTGTAGAGTTGTAGCCCTCAAACTTTGCATTGTAGAACATGGAGAGTTCTAATATAAAACAGGGAAGGAAATCCCCAACAATATTTTCCGATGAAAGGTCTGTCAAAGTAACCAGTCATAACTATTTGAACAATACAAACAGCAGAAGTGAATCCTAAAGGAAGGAAATCTAACAGTTAAAAGTGAAATATGAACAGATCTGTACCATGTCTTCTGTCTTTCTTCTATTCAGTGACTTTCCAGAATGCCTTCAAGACAGATGACCCTCAAGAGCTATCAACAAATTTAAAAGTTAAATTTTGCATGATGCAGAAGGAACGTTTCCCCTCAAATTTCAGTGTTCTAACAGCAGGACAGCTTGCCTGCTGAGGTCCAGTGTCTATGACTCCATAGCCAGCCAGCCAGCTGGCTTTTCTCTTATTGACAGTGTGATTTCCTCTCGCCCAAATGGTGGTTACACTTTATGTCAGATTCACTGCCAGTCCAGGCAGTAAGGTGCAGTATAGCCTGGGGAGATGTGAAAGCTTTCAGTCTCCAGGCGTGTCAGCTCATCTCAAGCCACCTCTTGCCATAGAACATAAATTTGATGCTTAGAAGGAAGGAAGGGAGCCATACCATAGCATGGATATCTCCTAAGGGAACAAAAAAACCTCAAGCCCAAACAGCAAGTAGAGTGTTGTCCTTACAAAATTATTTGTATTATGTGTCTGGGAACTGGAAATAACCACCTGTGGATAGAGTGTGATGTGACGTAGAGGACTCGACCTGAGAGAGAACTGAAATCTGGGGAGAAAATTCTTTGTGTTTGCTGGTTCTGTTCCTTTTGTTAATAGCTGTAGGAAAAAAAAAACCCTATGATGTCACAGGAGACATTTGAAATACCAACAGGGTTGAGTCCATGGTTGGAATGAAGGTATGAGATTCCTAAGGAAAAGAGTTTTTTCCAAAGAAGTCAGAGCAATGCTTTGTTCAGCAGGATTTGAAGTGCCATTTAATATCCTGAAGTGTTCCTGAGATATTCTCCATTGGAAATAAATATTTTTGTATCATGCCACAGTTGTTGTAATGGTAGCTCAACAATTGCAAGTCTGAAACGATTTCAGTCTTTGAATGAAGATGAAAGACTTTCCTCTGCTTTTTTGGATGTCAAGTCAAAACTGCAGAGGTTTCCATAAAAAGAGAAAGAAGTGCTTCTTCTGGGTAAGCCCATTCCCTCTATCAGTGGGATTACTTTGCAAGCAACATGTTCAGGGTTTAGCCTTGATGCTTTGGTCTGTGGGTCATATTCACATTGCTTTTGCCAAAGTCCCTGGCATTCATCCCAGCATTCTAGCAAGGAAGATCAAGGGTATGCTGAGATATTGGTAATGATTTGAGTGGAGATTAAGCAACTACAGATTTTCATGTTGCTGCTGTGCTCCTCTATGAAAGAGCTCACCTTGCTAGCCGAGAAACTGGATGTCATACTGTGATCCCAGCCTATTTCCCATGCTAGGAAATCACACGAATAAACCGTATTATTGTGATTGGTGCCTCTACTACATACAACATACAGAATTACTGTTTAGGGAAGGCACATATCTTTTTTGGAATGTGATCTGAAATACAACAGGTTATATCAGACTTTCACTTGTAACTAGTCTCAGCAGGTTTTCCTGAGTAAACAAACTGATTTCCTACTGATATATTCTCCCATAGGACTAACTGCTGTGTTTACAGCTTCTCAGAGCCGGATTTCTCACTCTATCTCATTGATTACCTTGTTTTCTGTTATTTTTGAGAAAATGGTCAGCACAGCTTATTTTAAAAAAGACTGGTGCAAACTGGCAGTATTGTTTTTCCTGGTGGTGTAAATGATAGAGCTTTTAATAAATCTGGTTCTGTAGTACAACTCTTCTTTTGTTCTTATTGCCCTCTGATGGATTGATTGCTGCATAGGGGGATGCTTGGTTAGGCCACTGGTCTGAGGATAGCTAGCACCAAAATCTGATGTCAACCAAACTAGATACCCAAACTCCCAGGCCAGGAGCCTGACCAGAGGAGCATGTCACTTGCATTCAGCTGCTATCACT
The DNA here is from genome assembly GCA_013397055.1 of Pachycephala philippinensis. Taxonomy (NCBI): domain Eukaryota; kingdom Metazoa; phylum Chordata; class Aves; order Passeriformes; genus Pachycephala; species Pachycephala philippinensis. The sequence continues at coordinate 12,467 of VWZT01015745.1, forward strand.
GGGGACTTGTTGGGTCCTACACCTTGAAAAGAAGTGATTCCACGCTTAGCTATTGGATTGTGGTTTTTTTTTCCCTGCTTCCAGATCAAATAAAGCCTGTGAAAAGTGCTTTGTTGTCACAGCAAGAAAAACAATGTGCTTTCATGGTCTCTTAAAATATCTCAGGAAATACCAGCTCCCAGCTGCCCTGAAGGTATCTGCATGAATGAGAAATCTGAAGTGTGTGTCCTATTAATGCTCTAGATCATGTTAATTCTTATCTCATCCTAAAATAAGTTCCATCTTTTAAATACAGAACTAGAATTTTCAGGTTTCATCCTGCTAGCAAGAGCAAATGTTTTGTGTCCTTTGTCCAGGTATAATCTAACTTCTCTTGTAATAATTATGATTAAACATTAGAAATGGTACCTCCTAGGCTTATTCCCTGTTTTTTCAATTACAAGATAAAACCCACCAGAAGGAGAACCAAGAGAGAGCAGGAAATGTCTTTACCTTGGCTGTGAAGCTTGTTTACCACTTCAGAATCCAAGCCTGATGTATGAATGAGAATAATCCCTATGCCCTGAATAGAAATCTATGCCTCCAAATATAAACACAATTTACAAAAAATGGGACTCCTTTGTTGCCGTGTCACTGTGGAGAAATAGCAGCACAGAGTAAGTGACTCCTGTGAGGTCACCAGCAGGACAGATCTGCCCTGCAGTCTCCTGGAGCCCAGGCTATGCCCTGTACAGCCAGGTGGAAGTACAGAAACAATGCTGGACTCCTCCGGCAACCAAAGGATCCCTTGTACCTGACTCAAGAAGATGCTTCCTGTGATGCAGGAATGTTATCAGCTATTGCCTCCTCCAATGGTAAGAGGATGTGATTAGTTCTTAGCAAAAGTAAATCCTCTGATCTCTGTGGCTGGATTTGGAAAAGTCTGGAGTAGCAGGGCTGCGTTTGTTCTGTACCTGTCTATATTGTTGCATCAAAAGCCCATCATGGTAAAGATGGGAGAATGTTTGGGGTATTTTGACTTCTCTGCTCTGCTGCATATGGCAGAGGTAGAAGGTAAGGATCAGCTATTCTGTGGGGAAAAATCAATGGGTCGACATGAAAGCTTTTATCAATTTAAGCTGCCTGGGAAATAAAACTTAAATATTTTTGAAAGAGGCAAATTCACAGTAAATTTCAAATGTAACAAGCCAGAGAGTTGTCTGTGTTACAAGGTAGCTATAAAACCTATAGAAGTTTCCTGATGCTGTGATTGACTCATTGTAGATCAGATGGGGGTGGAAGAATCAACTCCATTTTGGAACAGCTTGGGAGGATTCTGAATTTGGATTTGTGCATCAAATAAGGATTTTGTAAGCATTTTTAAAACAAACAAGCTTTTTGTTTGTTTCAATGTGTTTTCACTTACAAGGGGATCTCAGTTTTGGTTTTGCCTTCTCTCCCTCTTCTCTTCCACCCCAGAAGTTACCAGGGAGTTGATCTGAACTTTGTTCCATCAAAAATGAGAATCTCTGTAAATTTCATAAATGTTTACAAGTATGGTATTAAGCCTGTCCCAGCCTTCTCCTATTAAATTAGATTATTTCTGGTCACAATCATGCTCAGTATCTGGGCTTTGCCAATTAGATACAATGCAAGGAAAGATAGATATGTCAGTTTTTTAAATGTACTTTATCCTTCTGCGCTGAAAAGTATCAAAGACATCTGTAAAAACCTGCTGTGCGTCAATAAATGGCAATTTGTCTTGTGAACTACTAAAGAAAAAATAATGCTCTTTTGTGTTCTATTGCACTGTATTTTGAATCACAAAAGCATTTTACCCTTTGGAGATTGCATACAGACTGATGGTAGTGTGCGTATGGACCTGGAGTTTTTCAAAATGGGGGGACAGTTACTGAGGGTCAGACAGCCTGCAGTATCTTTCCAACGTTGTTTATATGTGTGGTGAATGCTTTGTTATGGGTTCAGAAACAAACTACCACCTCTTGCTTGACTGTTATGTTCTTTGAACTTTGCAGGAGCAGACTGTTCCTCCATTATCACTTAAACGAGAATTTCACTCTCTATGCTAGTAAACATTTCAGTGCAAATGTTTTCATCCTCTGAGAGCTGATTACCAAGCTGTTATTTATTTTATGTTTGAGAGAAAAATGAAGCGACATTTTGTTTCTGGGTTTTAAAAATAAATGTAGGGTTTTTTCTTTTGAAAAACAAAAATACTTTACAAATTTTTTTTTTTTAACTTTCCAACAACATGCACATCTCCTTTTCTTGACAGACTTCTTTTGGAGAAGAATGATTTAGGTAGGCAGTTATTCACTATATTCAATGGAATTGAAATTCTATTCTCTCTCAGTTGGCTGTGTGTTTAGGTGCTGCCTTCCCAAAGCAAAAGGTACTTTACGGAAGAAGATGCTTTGGGATCACTTGGGCTGGAATGTAACACATGGTGTCTATATTTGGCACAACAATGCTAGGCAACAGAAGACATCTTTCCAGTTTGCTATCATTACTTCAACCTACTCCCTACACCAGAAACAGGCTGCTTAAACCCTTTTTTGTTAAAGCTCCAAACCACAACTTGATTTAACAGAGAAGAACAGAAGCAAAGGTAGTTAAAGAGAATTTAAATAGCTGATGTTTTTCATTTGGATGGCTTGTATTTTCAAACATATAGCTGCCTCAACTGTGTTGTGCTGTGTTCATTATATTTGGTATATCATACTTGGTGATCCCTTGGTTGTTTTTGCTGGACTGCTTGTTTACCTCTCCTTCCTTTAGCTGAAAAGTGAAACTCTAAATATATGGGAAGCTGACATCACATGTTCTTCTTTTTATATCTGTGTCCCTATGTATTTACATAATTGCTGGAAGTAATTAGCAGGAAGAATTGCCTAAAGAAGAAGATTTTTGTGAAGAGAACATGTAAATTCTTGTGGCATATTTCATGGGGAGAGATCTCTGCTGTATAAAATATCTGGTTAAAGCTCTTGGAGACATTGGGATGGGTGCTTCTCAGCACCCAGATGTTTGCACTGTGTTTTTTCTGTTGATGGCTTAGATCTTGATGAATTACTTCTTACCAGGGAGAGGTCCTGATGATGCCTTAATCAGGATAGCAGATGATAAGGTGCTTACTGCTCTTTACATAGACAATTTAGTAAACCCCTGCAGCTGTCACTCAGAAGTTATTGCACTACATTCAATGAGCTGACAAATGTCACCTTGCTGAGAATAAGGTCTCATGCTTATAGATATTCTTTGAGATTTATAGGCAAAAAAACACTGCAAAAGAATTAGCTATTTATAGAAGATGAGAAGAGTTAGAATAATCAACTTTCTGGTAGGAGGGATTTTTGAATCTTCTGCATTTCATACAGGTTTATATAATGCCATGTTTCTCTTTATAACCACTTGAAAAAAACCCCATAATTTCAAGACAATAAAGTAACGTTTCAAGAGCGTTTTATTTTGGATAAACTCAACTCAATACATGCAAAATAATATGCTACATGAAATGTTCTTCTATCCTGTTTTCCATTGACACCAAAAAAATTCTTAGTCTTTTTAATGCTATGTGTTCTGGAAAGTCCTTCTTAAAGAATCTCATTATTTGTTCCATAATGGCAAAACAGCTGTGAGAATAAAGAAAATCAGTCATGGAAACGTTAATGGTATTTCATGCTCCTGTAGTTGCACTGAGGGTAGTCAATCACCATTTTTAAAGGTAGGTGAGGAAGTTTACCACAGAAGAAACCCTATCTTATTGGATATTTCTACTGCTTCACACCCTGCTATTCATTTATTATGTATGCCTTTATGTCAAACTCCTCCACTGAAACACAGACTAGGGGTGGGAAAATGGAGGAAATCCAGTCAGTTCAAATCCTGCTTTGATTGTCTTTTGCCACTAGCTGATGCCACAGGTCGTTCTGGGGTGACCCGGTGTCTCGGGGTGACTTTATCATGCTGTATCCCCAATCACCTGCTTATTGCCCAGACATGAATCCTGTGCCTTTCTGTGCCTTTAAGCTGGGCCCGACAGGAAGGTGGGGGAAGCCGAGGGAATTCTTCAGCGCGGTTTGTGCTCAGGGACTCACCGACTCCCCCGCGCCCTCACCGCTGCAGAGCCGAGGGAGCGCCTTCCTGCTTTACCCCAGCTCTCGGCTCCTTTTCTCAGGAGAGACACGGAGAGTTAGAATTCCTTGGTTTTTAGCTAGCTTCTTGTTTGTTAGCTGAAGCAAGGAGTTTTCCCGGGATTGTGGCTTTTTCTTCTTTTTCCGGAACTGTTCAGCTTTGTTCGGGTCCGGAGCCCCATGACCGCGAGGCCCCACACCGCGGCCCGGAGGGGCCCGCGCCCACCCCTGCTCCGGAGCGAGCAGAGCCACACCTACAGACAGGACTCTGAATCTACCAGGTTTTTCTCCACAACGAGAAGGTTTATTATCTAACATTGTTCATTTTGTGCCGGCGTGCACTTTGCTTGTTAAATAAACAACTTTTTTCACTTTCCTCCAAGAAATTTCTTTTTGAACCTGGGTGGGGAAGGGGCTGCTGAAACCTGCCTTCTGTTAAAGGACACATTCATTTAGGACGTTTCCTCATAATTTGTCTCAAACCAAGGCATCCGGTGAAGAGCTGCAGTTTTCAGAAGCTCATGCTAGTCATGCTGTGCACCATCAGAAGCAGAGGCCTGCACCTCTGATGCTGACTGACATGAAGACTGATCTTGGCGTTTCTATCTGCCCTATCCCTACACAGTTGAGGTTTATAAACATTGTTCACAAGGTATTTTGTGTACACAATACTCATTTATGTAAGATAAAAGCTTAGACAGAGGAAGAGAGATACAAAAAGACAAATATTTACTCCTTCTTCAGGTACTTCTTTCCTTTAGACAAACGTGTGACTTTGTTTTTACAGCTGATCTTCTATAAAATCCCTTTACTGTACATTTAACTCATTTTTTACACCCACTACCCCAATGCTCGGAGGCAGATCCCTCTCCTTACTAACTCCAAAAAGCCATTATCCCTTTATGTTTCTGAAAGCTTAAGGACAGCCCCCATCCGCATTAAAGCCTTGTGGTTTGAGGGGTGAGCTGGGATTTGCTCCACATCTGCAATAAGCTCCTCCAGTGAGCCCCCTTTTCTTGCTAGAAATGATAGAGGGAATATCCACTTCCTGCTGAATTATCACTGCAAGACTAGTGCAGAGGATGTGGCTCTTATCTTGCAGCTTTCTGTTATTTGCGCAATTGTTAGAAACACTTAATTCCATTCTGGAAGTAAGCAAGTTGCCAGCAGAGCTAAGCCTTGTGGGGTTAGATTGATGAGAGGAAACCTATTTTTCTGACTGCCCTTCTGTTTTTCTGCCTGCTAGCAAACAACAGTCGATACAAGTAGCTGCAGGAAGCAAGGTGATCTTTTATCTCCCCAGAGGAAAGTTGAAAGCTCCAGCTGAGTAAAATGATGAGGAAATGGAAACAGAATTGCTGGGTGGGACAAATCCAGGTAAGTGTTTCACATTTCCAAAACATTTTATTTTTTGATAAGTAAAATGGGAGTTGAAAATTCAGATTGAATTGCCCATGCCTTTCAGGGTTAAATACAAGCTATAGTTTAAGAAAATGCTTTGGAAAAGTCTGTTTTAAAATGCAAAGAACAGTGTGAATCCAGCTCCAATTTAAAAAAAGTCTTTTGTGTTGCAGGAGATTTGTCCATAAATGCCACACAGACTTGTACTAAACTTCATACTTGCAGACCTATCCTCTTATATTTGTTGCTTAGTATTGGGAACTGAATTCACAACATGTTCTTGTTAGCAGTTTTCTACACCTTGCAAATAAGAGTTAATGCCATTTTCTTAAGCTAGAAAATGATGTGGTGTATTTAGGAAAAGCCTATGGATCAATTTTTTCAGCCTAAAATGTCATTGCTTACATCTGAATTCAAGTTAAGCTAAGCTCTGGGTATTGATGGTTTAACATCTATTTTCCTTTTTTGTTTTGACTCCATAGGAACATACTAACACACAGATGTGAAGGGTGAAACTGCATGTTAGTAGGTCTAAAGCTGAGGGAGAGAACTAAAGTAAGCCTGCAGAATCCTTTCAGAGATGGCTGTAACCATAGCTTTGGCTGGGGTGCTACACATAAACGTGGCGCTCTGATGATAGCTAGTATTAGAAACACCAAAAGCAGCTCTGTGGCATGGAGAGAGCTTTATAACAGGACTGGGGTAGTCTTAGTGCCTGTTTGTTGATTTAGGCTTGGGCCTGATAAGAAGCAGGTGAGAAGCATTTGGGAAAAGCCCAAGGATTTATGCCTAAAGACTGTGCATTTAGTCTGTAATTTTCTGTGTGGTGGCTGTTGAGTGACTTGGGGCACACAGATTATGACTGCAGCTGGCCAGATACTGGTGTAAACAGACTCAGACCGAGCAGAGGAGAACCTGGCTACATGTTTGACAGTGGAGGCTGGCCTCCTTGTGTCTGAGCTGCTTGGATGGGCAGTGAGCACCTGTGTAGGCAGCAGATCACTGTTAATGGAAACTGCCTGGGTAGAAATTGGCAGTAAAGCAGAGCAGAATGCTAGGACATGGGCTTTACTGCAGATTAATTTTTGTGGCCTAGGATATAGCTACGGCTCTGGAAGAGTAGCATTGAATGCCTGATGCTTCGTATTGGGGATGTTTTCTCCTTTGTTTGGAGCCTGGCTTAGAGGCTGGGTGCTGTGCAGTTTAGGGGCAGTGACCTTACTGAAGCACAAGAAGTGGGAGGATGCAGAGTTAACTTTAAAATCTAGGTCTGAACTACCACCTTTCCTCAAGGAAGTCATATTCCCACATCCCAGCCCACTTCTAGAGTGGGAGAAATTAAATTATTTGTCTGATGAAACCACAGAACCAAAGTCAAAGTCACGTGTCACAGCAACTCAAGGATGTAAGGGCAGTTGGGATCAGGTGACATGCGCTGCTCTTAACTTTCCTCTTACTGATTAGACAGCAAGAGACACATGGTCCTCCTTTCATCTCCGGCCAGTCTCGGCTTCTCCAGCAGCACTGAAAACACCTGTGTGACCCTAGTGACAGAGGCAGGGTAATATGAGGGAGAAACAACTCACTGGATTCAAAAGGTAAGCTTTTCGCTACCAGGTTGCGATGGACAAGAGAGTGATGATCTTTGTCCCTATGCTTTTCCCTTCTCTTTAAGCCTTTGCTATTCAGCACTGAGTTGTGTAGCTGCAGACATTACTGGGCTTGAAAGCATCAAGTGTTAACAGGGGTGATACTTAAAGAAACTCTCTTTCTCATATGTGCTCTGTCTGCCCAAGATCTGTTTGGTGGTGAACTGGAAAGAGCAGAAGACTTCATGAAACTGCTGCTTCTCTTTGCAGAGCAGCAAAAGCAGAAACAGAGGAAGACTTCCACCTACTAAACGAGAAAGGAGTGCCTCCCCTGGCTGCAGCAGCATTGTTGTAGTGTGCATGGGACGTCAGTAAAGGCAGAGCATTCTGACTTTAACCAGTTTTCTAGGAATGTTAATGGACTCTGGGAAGTGCTATGCTCCTTGCCATGTGTACAAGGAAGCTTTGCACGGTTCTGGGTATGTTCTGAAGTTTAATTCTACACCCTGTTCTCATTGAGCTGGCCTTACTCAAAGCTTTTTCTATCTTTGTAAATCCTTCTCAGGTGTGGCATTCTGTTGCAGGTGACAAGGTTGCTATCTTCTGGCTCCTTACGTTGCTGAAACCCTGGGCTGTTTTTATATTTGCAGGCTTTGAGCTGTTGGAAGGATTAGGTAGGCTGTCAAGAGGCCGGAAGAAGACTTTTTTTCTGACACCCAGCAGTGACACTGTCACAGGAAACCAAGAAGACACCATCCCCAATGCTTTGCAGTCTCAGATTTTCTCCTGTTCTGTGACTGGATGTTGCTGCCAACATCCTTAGCTCTCACTTGATGCAGAAACTTGGAATGCAAGTGAGAAACCACACTGCTGCTTGTGTATGCGGTCTGGCTGTGTGAAGCACAGGGATCATAAGAGACTAAGTGCCTAAGACGTGACAGAAGAGGTATGTCTTTAGATGTATGACAGACAGTAACTTAGATTTATTCTTTCTGCCAGAGAGGAATGGTATCTATCCAGGGAGAAGGGAGGACTACAGGTGAGGCTCAATCCAAGCAGAATCACATCTATGGCTAACAGAATCACCAAAATGTTATCCTTGATTTTTTTTTCCGGATGTGAAAATGTATTCAGTGACACCACTGAACATGTGATCCATGTAATACAAAGATTCGTTCAGGACTGATGACTCATTTCATGACCTGCTAGGGAAAGCTTCAGTCTTCCCAAAGCTCACAGAAGCTCCAGTTTGGCACACAGGGGAAAAAAAAATCTCATTGAGAGCTGAGTAGCATCAGTAGCGCTGCCAACATATTACAGCCATACCAGATGTTTCACAGCTTTGCAAAATTGTCTAGCATTGCCTACAGTGTGCTCCAGAAAACTGCTTGCTAGGTCAGAAAAGCATAAAATATTTATTGGACAGCAATGAAAACAAATATGCAGTGTTTGTGTGATGAGCAGCCAAATCTATAACAAAGTTTCAACTTATGTATTTTTTACTTCCCTCCAAGAGAGAAAATGTAAATACAACATGCTGCTAGTAATAGGGCATGAGTCAACGGAGTAGATGAAAGGGAGAGCAGGGAATGAGGCGAAAAAAATCTATCTTTTCTTTCTTGTCAATGTCTTATTCACAATGTCAGTCTTGACTTCTGCTGAAGTTTGGCTCTTGTCCTCCATCTCAGCCTAAGAGAAGATCAAAGCTAGAGAATACACCTGAGGCATATTCAGCAACAAATACAAACACAACGGTTTAGAATCTTGATTAAATGTTGGGAGACAGTAGAACATCCCAGTCTACTTTTGTTTGATGTGGCAGCCCACAGAGTAGAGCATAATGAGCCGATGGGACCTTACGTCCTTGCTCTGTTCCTAGGGTAGTGTAGCTGAGGACTGCCTATTTTTGCAGGCTGCAAATGCCTCTATATGCCTGAAACTGAGGTCCCTGGCATTTTTTTCCCTCTGGAACTCTGGCTAGTGCTCTATTTAGATTACAGCTGGTCTACAGCCCAGCTGAAGCATCAATCCAAAAAGTAACCCACAAACTGTTGGTGAATAAGAACCTGAAGTTTCCTTAAGATATATTCTGTTTACTGCTAAATAGTGGGCTCATGTAAATGGACCAGTTCAAAGAAGACATTTCAGAGGTAATGTGTGTGTGAAAATGCCATTTTCTCCCAAGAAATGTACTAGATTTCAACAAATAATTTTTGAAGGGGTGCCTGCAAATCCTGATTGGAATTTTCCATCAAAACAAGAAGAATTGAGTAACGTCTGAGAAACCTTAGTGTCCATAATTACAAAATCCAGCTGCCTTGACTGGCCTTGAAAAGGACACCAAAGTAACATCTTCTGTATGGCTGGTATATCTGTGCAAGCAGGTAAGTGTAGTAGAGAAGTCAGGAAAACAGACTCAGGTTTCCAATTCAATCACTCCAAGAACTTTTAGTACTGTGTTTCCAAAACGTGGTCAATAGGCACCTGCAGATTAATGAAGCAGTAAGTTTGAAAATGTTGATTCCTGGGTCAGCAACTACAGCTTCTTCTGAGACCTTGATGTGAGTAGACAGCTTTGGAGTTTATTGCTGGATCACCACAATCAGAAAAGAGAGGCAGGGGGAAGACCCACCTGTTCCTTAGTTTTCCCATGGGCTAGCCTGCCTGCTTTGCAAGGGCAGACTTTGAATGTATCAAAAAATCAATACAGTCTAAAGCTCCAGACTTGCTATTGATTGTGTCTTTGAAATTCTCATCTTGACTGGTCTGCTATTTTTGTTCATAATTGAGGTTGAAGTCACTCTCCTTGGTACCTGTGGACTCTGTCAGTTCATTCCCAGGTCCTCCCACCCACTTTACTTCTGCTCACTTTGCAATTACTTTTAAAAGGAATTCTTTAACATTCTGCTGGAAGTAATAGGAATCCTTTCTGTGGCCCATATCTATGAGGGGCAAACAATGCAGTCCTACCAGTGGTTGTCTCAATTACAGAATTTGGTTTTGTTAAGATATTGGAACAAATTATTATGAGTTCTTATAAATAACATATACTTTTTACAAGGGCCTCAAGCTTATAAACACTGTAATACACCTGCCTGCATTTTCGTCTGGTGAGATTTAAAACTTTTTTTAAATTTAAAACTTATTATTATTTACAACTTGCTTTTTATAGGACTGTAGTAAAGGAGTTGAAAACTTCTACTGCAGATAGGTTCTGCATTTCTTCTGACATTTGTGTTGTGAATGCAAGAAAAACAAATGTTAATTGACAATTAACATAAATTGAACAATAACTGAGTAACTGATATCACCAAAAACATTTTCTTTTTGCCTGGGTAATATGTGTAAGATTTAAAGCAGTACAGAATTTAGATAGTCAGCTTGAACTTTCTGGGATTTCATTGTCCATCACAATCTCTGTTAAAGAAACTCTGGCTTCAAAAATAAAACTGGTTTTCACTGTGTTTATAGTGTTATCTGTATTTAAAGCATGCAACAAGCTGAAGTGGGTATGTTGTTCAACTCTATAGAACAATTTTCTTGTGTGAAGCTGTACCTGGTCTACAATAGACTGCAGGGGAGGACAGTTTGTGCTCCTCTTATACAAAGAGACTCCACAGCTTTTGGAAAAACATGTTTTAAAGATCAGGCTTTCACCTTTAAAAAAAAAAATCTTCTGATATATCTTCTTCTTCGGATTCAGCAAGCCAATGGGAATAGAAACTAAAGCATACTGACTAACCCTCTGGAGAAGACCACCCAGTTTTATACTGGAGATTTTACTCTTCAGCATGTTGCTTGGATATTACTTACAGATAAAATGAAAATTTCTCTTGTCATTAAAGACAGAGAAAAGGAAAAAATGAAGTGCAAGGGTGAGAACTCCTGTTTATGTGTTCTTTGGATCTGATCATATCTGGTGAATATATGACTGTCTGTCTCCTAGGCCTCAAAGACTCCAGGATCACCAACAGTAGTTCACAATTTGGACAAAGGCTTTTTTATTTAAGAACTAGTATGCTGACCTCTGTAGCTGTCAACTGTAGTCTTCACATCTGTGAATTAGTCCAGAATTCTATTGTTCTCTGTAATACACACCTGAAGTCTTCCATTAGTAGAACAAATTTTATCCCCTTAGCCTTTCTTCATGTTTCAACACTAGTACTGCAAGAATTATTTCATTATAGAAACTCAGAGATGGTCTTACTTCACTAAGGTCAATTCAAAATTATTTATTTTCACGGGTCCTTAGGAGTATTTGCAAGTGCTCTGGAGTGCCAGACATTCAGCATGCAAGGCTCAAGGTTCCCAGCTTACTTTCTTTTTTCTTTTTTTTTCATCTCCGTGTCTTCCTGTGGCTCATGAAACATAAACTCTCTGGTTTCTTAGGAGGGTCATGTCTGTTGGGTAAGGAACAGTTAACAACAGCTATCAGCCTTAGCTATCAAGAGATTTGCATGCTAACATATGTCAGAAGAACACAACATTTCGTCAGGCCTCATCACAGCTCTGTTTTTCAGTCTTGCCAACACTGATACTAATTATTATGCCTCTCTACTTTTGTGCGTCTGAGGCCAGTGAAGTAGAACTGTTCATACCTATGTTACTATTTCATACCAATGTTACCACTTCCCAGAGCACAACGGAATCAGTTCTGTGCTCTTTTCCTAAGCACCAGAAAACAAACCTTTGTACACTCTCTGTTACTGGAGATTTGACTCAGAAATCTCAGTAGGATATCCACAACTAATTTCTGGTTTTTTGCCCTGAAGGTACGGAAGAAGCATGTGCAGATCAGCATCCTAGATTCTTTCCTCATCTGTGGTCACTGTGATATGCCAGATAGGATTTTCTGACTTGCTCTGTTTGCTGTGAGGAAGTAGGACAGAGGCCATGTTGTGGCTGGTCCTAGCAATGCATCACTCAGTAGGGAAGACAGGGGTTGTCCTCCTGGCTGAAGTTTTGTTTTTGGCTGCAGCAGGCTTGTGTCACATGCCTTCCTGCACAGGCATTTGCCTGACTTGTGACCTCATGGTCAACAGACTCCTATTTGGGCAGGCAGAGAAAAGCTAAGGGTCATTTAGCAACTGAAGCCCGCACCCAGTTGGATGCTGACTGAAAGCTGACCAGTGATGTGTCCTCTCTTCACTGCAGATCCTCCCAGGAAGGTGTGAGACTGCTGTAAAGTCACACTACCAGGACTTTGTGCAGCATGTGCCTCTGAATGCCAGCCTACCCTACCTGGTGAGTGAGATCTCATCCTTGTCTAATAAAAAAAGAGAAATTTATGAGCCAAACCTTTGGGCTAGTGGAGTGGTCAGAGGCATAGGCCTGGCTTGATAAATACATTTGTAGGCTAGCTGTTCCTTTCAACCCTTCTTGGCTATCCTCACTCGATGTAGGAACCATTTCCCTTCTGAACATCTCAGGCCAAGCTCACAAACCACTCATCGAGGTGTAACTGTCCACATACACCATTTAGACATAAACAATTAGTGAGACTAGCAAGAGTCATTTGTGTGTGTTAAAATTTGTGTTTGTTAAAATATTTTCACTAAGGGAATTTTTTTCTGGGAACAGATTAACCAAGATTTCTGCAATGACATTAAAAATGCTTTAATAGAATTAATCATGCACTAAAGGGTCATTGGTATTCTTGACATTGCACTGAAAGTAATGCAAGATGAAAAAAAGTTGAAATAATATATTTGACAGTTCCTCCTTGGTGCAAATAAAGAAAAAATATATTTTGTATTGAAGAGCAATTTTCTTCTAGGATATCTCTTGTTGTTTGTAGAATAATCAGTCTGTACTTGATTTAATAGAATTATAGCTGTGGTGAGAAGAATGGTACATGAAGTTCAAAATGGACCATCTTCGTGTCATCAAAATTACACCTGAGTCATGAATCTAGAAAGTAATTTGACAGGAAAATAACACATTTAATAGCAACAGAAAAAGCCTACTTCTTTCAGCACTTAGCAAAATTAGTGGTGATGAAAAAGACATATATACTGGTACATAATTCCTTGACAAAACCAAGGCTTTAGCTAATGTCAGTGCTGAACAACAAAGTAAAAAGCTTTTCTCAAACTTTGCAATTTGTGACAGCCTCAGGGACCAAAAGAGACAACAACTTCCATCAACCTCTATTGATACAACCTTGACCAATAAAATGCAGTGTCCCTTATGGCTCTTTTGCTGTGTAATTACATAGAGTGTAATCTGCCACTCCTCTCTTTGCAGTGACATTAATTTTCAGGTGGTCTGTAGCCCAACTTTGAATAGCGCTGTGCATGGATTTTTATGTGCTGCTGGACTCTATCTTTTCCATGACAATCCAGAGCTCATCAGAGGACGGTTGCTAGACTCATCACATAAGCCATCACCAGTGGAGTTACAGGATACCGTTTTGTGGTTCCTTTGCTAGAAAGGCTGAAAAAGGGCCCAGTCCTTGCTGCAAGAAACAGACCAGAGAGTCCAGGCCTTTGCAGGTAGGAGAAGAGGGCTTTGTCCACAGGCACAGAACCATCGTCTCCACTCCTGCCCCTGTGTGGGGCCTGCTGTCCGTGCCACCTGGCAGGCAGGCCCTCACCCTGCTGCCTATGAGTGACACTCAACATGCCTGTGCTCTGTGAAATACCACCGTGAGCTGCTGACATGCAGAGATCGACAAGCTATGCCAAAATGAAAGATGGATATACAAAGCTGGTAGGTCTAAGGCTGGAGAAAAGTATTAGGCCCAAAATAGATCTCTGGTCACTGCAGAGGTGCAGTGAGCTGGTTTCAAGTATGGGTTGTACATGCAAGCATACACAGCGAAAATGCTGGGAAGGAGATGGTGGATTACTACTGTTATCCATTTGTCATGTCCATATCACTGGGTCCTCCACAGAATTTGCAGGCTTAAAGGATGTGATAACGTCAATCAGAGGAGGCATCAGCACAATCCACAGTTTTGTCCTGGTCCAGATATGTGTCTGCCAGAATCAGTTCCTGAGAAAGCATAGTCTTGATGTCACAAATGCGAGAGGGCCATTAACAGAGGACATGATACCAATTTTTGCTAGAAGCATAGTTAAGAGAACCTTTGACTCTCATTCTGTGGAAGGAGGCTTGCTGATATCCCTTACAGTGATCTGTGGTATCACAGCTGACCCAGCTAAAATATCCATTCAGGGTCATTGTAGCACCTGAATGTCTGTAGCTTTTGGGATATTGATAGAAGGGGTAAACTTTCCTGTAGAGGACACATGGGATCTACAAACGCATTACCAGCCTCCCCCTCCTCCTCCTCCTCCTGATCTGGGAGAGAACTGTCTTCATTTTAGAACTGGGAAAATGTCTTCTCCTGCCTTCCTGCTCTCATTTCTGTCTGCTGGCACTTTGAAATCCATGTATGAAAACCGCTTGCATACCCTCATCCTTTCCCATCAGCATGCAGTCCATTTGACTGTGTTCTTTTAACACCTATTCTTTACTGAGGGCCATCTGGGGTGTGGCTGACCAATGCTTAGTCAGACAGATTTTGTAAACAATGAGATGAAATGAAACAAGCTCCATGTTTAAAACATTTTTCTTTCCTTGTTGTGAAGTTCCTTCTTTGTCTTTTGATTGTTTGATAGTCTTTTCTTTGAGAGGAGAAGAGAGATACACACTTCAATGGAGACAGACATGCAGGCAAACAATAGCATTCTTATTAAAAATCGGAGGTCTCTTGATAGTGAAGTGTTTGGTACTCAGAAGTAATATCCTGAATTATATAAAATACATATGCAGCAATCATCCACTATGCACAAGTCAATGTGGAACAGACATTTAAGAATATTGTTTGTGCCAATCTTGTCCAAGTGTGCTAAGATAATCTTGTTCAGAAATGCTAACAGGAGCCATTGCAGTCTTCCACTCCCCTCTCTCTGTATTTCATGAAAACTTGGATCTTTGTGGGCATGCTTGCTGTTGGATTTGCCATAAAGGATGTATCATGGTCCCTACAGGACCATGGGCATGTTGTAGCACATCAGGCTAACCACACTGAAGTACTGCCTGAGAGTCCTGTTGCTGCCTCAGTTTTTTGTCATCTCCAGGACTCTGTGCTGTTGCCGTTGAGGCTAGTCAGGATGCCCAAAAATAGTTGCCCAAATATAACACAGTTTCTATGCTTTCCATATTTCTAAATGGAGAACAAAAATGTGCAGCAGCAGAAGCAGCAGTCTACTGAATTTTTCATGTTTTCCCTGATAACCTGTCCTCCATAGCCGTGATACATTAGGGAGAACATTTTCAATATGCTTCCTAATACAACATAAATATTTCAACCCATGTTCAGAGAAAGGAGGGAGTTTTCACAGGAGATAATATATCTTTTGACAATGGATGCATACAGAAAATTTCATATTGGACAAAATTTCATGATGATAATTTCTAAATATCTGACTGAACAAAGCAGCTGTCACCACTTAAGTGATTTTGAAATTAGTTAGACTTAAGAGGACAATGCAATCTGGCTTGCTTGAGTACAGCCTTCTAAGAATGAGAGAAAATACCTAGTCAAGAAGAGGAACAATTTTGAGGTATTTTCTACTAAATAAAACATTTATTGTTTTCTTTGGTAGGACAGCAAAGAAATGGTCATCAGCATAAGAATACAACTAGGAGCTAGAGGAGGTAGACACTTCGCTATGAAGAGGATTATTTGTGCCATCTAGCCTGTTGATGTCCATAAAATTGTACTGGTAACACCAGTTGAGAGCCTTATTCACCATCCTGCTAAAAGTTCTCAGGTCCCCAATGAAGAAAGTTTAAATGTATATCACTTCAAGTGGCAGACCTGAGCTGCTTAATGCAGTTTATATTAGCCAGGTCTTTAGGTTTAGAGTAAAATGATTTTTTTTTAGCATTTTGTATGCAACTACATACTGGAAGATCCTCAGGGTCCTACCAGGTCTCAAGGAGAAAAATTACTAGATCAGAACAACTGCTTCTCCAAGAGCATATATTTTGATCAAAACAGAATCACAGAATATGCTGGGTTGGAAGGGACCCACAAGGATCATGAGTCCAGCTTCTGGCCCTGCACAGCACCGTTCCTAAGGATCACACCATGTGCCCGAGAGTACTGTTCAAACACTTCCTGAGCTCTGTCAGACTTGGTGCTGTGACCACTTCCCTGGGGAGCCTGTTCCAGTGCCCAACCACCTTCTGGGTGAAGAACCTTTTCCTAATACCCAAGCTAAACCTCCCCTGACACAACTTCAGGCCATTCCCTCCAGTCCTGTCACTGGTCACCAGCGAGAAGAGATTGGTGCCTGCCCCTCCTCCTCCCCTTGTGAGGAAGTTGTAACTGCAATGAGGTCTCCCCTCAGTCTCCTCCAGGCTGAACAGACCAAGTGACCTCAGTCACTCCTCATACAGCTTTGTCTCAAGGCCCTTCACCATCCTTGTCCCCCTCCTTTTAAAGTTTTCTAATGGCTTAATGTTTTTCTTATAGTGTGGCACCCAAAACTGCACACAAACGTGACTGTTCTTCATGTGGAGAACACCTAGTCCCTGCTTCTCTCCAGGATTCCACCTGCAGCAAGACAAGGCAAGCAACTGGCTGTTGGTTGAATGGGTGGAAGTTTGTCAAAGCAAATACTGCTCTCTGCCTTCCTGCAGTTGAATGGTGCAGACCAGCTGTCTTCTAGTGAGGCTGAGAGGAAGATGCTCCTGGTAAAAGCTTCTAGATAGAGTTCTGTAGCGTAAAGGAGTCGGCCTACAGAAAGCTCAGACTGTTGAATAACAAGGGAAGTTATTCACATAATTATCAGTCCTAGGGAAATCTTATAAGAAATCTCTACCTTCCTTCTTGTTTCTACCCATTGCGCCTTACAAAAATATGGGAGACAATAGTAGTAAAATAGAGGTCCTTAGGGAATGATTCCACCTGATTTCAAGGGATCTCAGCAGTTCCCCTAAGCTGTGAGTGTTGAGGGAAGTGAAAGAGCTCTTTCAGCATGGAAGACAAAAATCAGGGTAATGATGGATGCTGAATCAGTGTCTCTTGTAACTGCAGAGGTTCAGATGCACTCTACACAGTAGAGCTGTGTAGCAGGGCCACAGGAAACCCATACTTTCAGTGCTGGTGTTAAGAGGCAAATTCCAATGAGCATATTTAGGAGTGTGGAGGAAGGTTGACTATGTACACCTTGAACTGTCTTGATACTCAGTGTAATTAAGATCACTGCTTAATCGAAGGTCTTTGAGTTAAAAATGAAACCAGCCAGTGTAATTCAAAGAACGTGCAGGATCATTGGATCCAGACAGTGGTGTTCAGGCCGACTGCAGAGCAATTCCCTCCAGATTGCAAGATTAAGAAATCCCATAGAGAGTAAGATAGATCATAGAATCGTAGAATCATAGAACTGTTAGCATTGCAAGGGACCTAAAAGATCATCTGGTTCGAACCCCTCCTGCCATGGAGAGAGACACCTTTCACTAATCCAGGTTACTCAGAGCCCCCATTCAACCCAGCCTTGAACACTTACAAGAATAAGGAGTCCCCAACTTCTCTGGGCAATCTGTTCAGTGTCTTACCACCCTTAGAGTAAAGAATTTCTTCCTAACCTCTAATCTAAACCTAGTATCTCTAAAGCCCTTCCCTCTTGTCCTGTCACACTATGTGTCCTCTCAAGCCCCTGTAAAAGCACCCCTTGAGCCTTCCTGTAACCCCTCTTCAGAGACTCTATGGGTCAGGAAGATTTTCATGTCTTCTCTTAAATACAGGTATGTCTGTTGCTGCAAGCCGTCAGCAGGATGGGAGGAGGAGGCATTTTGATTTCTCCCTTTCTTAGATGCGATGTTGGAAACATGCTGTGAAGGCTTCCGGCATCTTGCCTGCAGCTTCCCTACAACACTTCCCTCTAGGGTCACCTGCTCCCCCTGCAGGAGCAAGTGACATTGTAAACAGTTATCTGTGCCTTATCCAGCCTTCTGGGCTTTCCATCCCAGCCCCTTTCATTCTGCAAGAGAGGAAGGCTGGTCTGAGAGCTGCCAAAGACTGTTTTATGCACCATGTCATTCATGTGGCAGAGAAATTGTGATGGAAGGTGCAGTGTAAAAAATGGTCTGGCTGTTTTATGCTGTTCTGTGGCTGACAGGGAGTGAACTTTCCTTAGAAGAGAGAAGAAAGTTGGGGCCCCCTCCTCTTCATTTGAGCATCTCAGATTAAGAACTTTCCAAAACTTCTGTAAGTACAAGTATGTACCTGTACACCCTTAAATCCTGATTGCAGGTGTGGTTGAATCTGCAGGATTTTCTCAAATCTGGCATTGGTTCCAGATTATCCTTGGGTTTGGCAGCAGGCCAGGTAGATGTGTTTAGTGGATATAGATGCCTGCAAGGCTGCAGCAAAGCTGTTACATAAAACCAGTAGAATTCCTGTGCAAGGAAGCTAAGTGTGCCAGCCCCAGTTAGGGTGCTGGATTCAAAATGAAGTATGCACTGCCTTCTGTGCATGAGATCCTCCTAGCAGTGTTCCCACTGAGGAACATGGATCTTTGCTGCTGTCAAAAGAAGTAAGAACATGGCTGAACTGATTGTGGTTCTTTCTCCAGGAACTCATTTGTGCTTAAATTATGGGGAAGAAATGAGCTGAGAATCTTAATTTGTAGCTCACATATTGGGTGGTGTACATTACAGAGCATAGTTCAAGGTTGCTGCTCTATCTGGCTTCTCAGCTCTGCATTGAGATGAACTGTGCTGAATTCAGAACAAAGGTGTCACTTCTGCTCTCGTGCAAAATGTATACCATCCCTTTGGACACAATTGGCTGAAAGTCTGCGGAAGCATGTGCCTTAGCACACCTTGCTTCTCAATCTTCTCTCCCACTGCACAATGGACTTTACACAGATTTCTTGCATCATTCCTTTAATCCTGCTCTTATTGTACCATCTGTTTCTGAGATGTAAAATTTCATGGATCTCTTAGAAGACTCTGGTTCCATATTCCAGGAGATAACTGCTGTAAATTTAATTAGCAGATGACATAGCTTTTCTTTAATCATCCATGGAATAAAACAAGATCTTGATCCTGAACAACTGTTGCCACCTTCATAATACAGTTTTAAATCTATTTTAAAAAATGGCTAGAAAACAGATTTTTTTTTTCCAAAGTCTGTTGTAATTTTATAATGTTGCATACTTGGCAAGTGTGATTGTGTTGCTATAGTGATCTTAAATTATGACCAGAATGAATTTTTACTCAAGGCTTATTTAGAACTCGTCTGGCTCAAAGCCATCTTATCTGATTCTCTGAGCCCTGGAAGAAATATTTGGATCTCCACAAACATTTTCTATGAGCCTTCAGTTTTACAGTAATCCCATTGGTGTAATTTTGAAATAATGTTCTTTAAATGGGTTCTTGAAATACATTTGAATTAATCAAAACTAAAACTTCTGAGAGGTACAGTACCAATTTCAAAAGTGTAGCAAGCAGAGAGTTTTCTCCTCTTGTTGCAGGAGAGGATGAGATGTTAGACAGATGTTCAGATAGTTCTGAAGTCAGAGCAGTCAATCCTTTAGTTGGACAATGGGAAGTGGCAATAAAAAGAGTCCTGTTTTTTTAAAGAGCTTTGGGGTATGTATCGGGACTCTCTGTATCCATGTGTCAGGATCCTCTGTCTTGTGGGACAAGGGAGTGAAAATATGTCAGTCCTGCTCTTATAAACTCCAGGCAGCTGTGTCCTTGGCTTATCATCCAACACTGTGATCCCTGTTTCCCTTCATGACAGTGATAACTGGGTTGTACTATGAATATTGGATTCTCGACTTTCACTGTCAGGAAGTCCTTGGATGAAATCTCAGATGCAGAGGCTGGCAGTTGTTGTGGTCTTGCCCAGCATTGTTTATATCAAGATTCTTGCCAGAGAATGCTGTGGGCCTTCAGAAACTAGGGAGGACTAAGTAGGGTGATACCTGTCCACATCTGGGCATGGACCTGAACAGTTCTCTAAGTCTTGCTGTTCAGGAACTGGCTTTTTTCATGGGAGTACGGATCATCAGAAAGAAATTTTGGACTACTGGTCTGTTCCTCAGATGGGGTCTCACTTATATTTTTACTGCTCTGCTTTATACTTATGATGTTGTACACTGAGATCATCTTTTCTGTTCAACAGACTTCCTTAATTTCCTTCTTGAGTTGTAGGCCCTTTGCTTCTCAGGCCAAACCTTCTGGCAATAACTCTGTCCTATGTAGCTGCACTGCAAAGTATATCAAGGTATCGTCAGTTCTGCTTAATTCTATGCATACCATTGTGCTTGTTACCATGTTGGAAAGGTCAATTTGACAATATGGGGTTTATGAGGGATAAAATGCAGAAACTGTTGACTCCCACCAGCTCTATGCAAATGTATTTAGTCCAGCAAAGCTTGCAAGGAATACCAATACATCAGCTTGCTTACAGAAGCTGCATACCTGATAATGTAAGTGATTTCAATTTGGTTTTGATCTCCATCTGTGTGTTCTGTTGCATGCCTGTAACGTGCAGTAGGAATTGCTTATGTACAGATACAGGACCACTTACAACCCACAGTAAGTTTAAATGTGTATTTAACAGAATGCATATCCCTGAAGTCACTGGGGTGGAAGGGAAGTAGTTAAATCTTGTACAATGTATACTGTTAACTTTCTCGGGTGAACTTAGCTATGTTCCCCTTTTCAACAGTTAATATTTATATCACAAAACTTATGATCCTTTAAAGGAATAAGTTCAGCAGAAGCATCATTATTTTGTACTAATGCTGTTTCTTTAGTTAAGCTCTAACACTGAAACTGTTTAACTGTGAATAAACTTGGTCATTTTTGGATAGATTGAAAAATCAATCCAAAAAATGTTAATAGTTTTGTGAAGAAATAAAATTGGAGACGAGGGGAGTTAGACTTGGCTGGCTGCCAGATGCCCACCAAGACACTCACTCTTCCATCTCAAGAGGGCAGAAGGGGAAAATAAAATAAAAAATCTGGTGTGTCAAGATAAAGACAAGGAGGGATCACTTATCAATTATACGTAAGCCCACCACAGAAGGGAAAGAAATAGTTAAAAGTAGATATATAGAGTTGTCCTTCTTGTTTTGCTGCTTTTTCAACTGCACCTTAAATAATATTAGGTCCTAGTGTCAGAATTTATGTTGCCTTCTGTGCTTATGCTTAAGTAAGTGGTGAAATATGACAATTTTAGCTGAAAATAGGAGCTGGGCTTTCCTGTTTTAAATGCAGAAAATTTGCCTTTTGGTGGATTTTTGAAGCTTCTGTTACCTCCAAAAAAGTAGCTTTATGTAATTTAATGTATTACTTTATATAATGTTTAAACTGGGGACCCAAGCAGTCCAAAGAGGTGATGCCATGGAGAGAAGCAACAGTGCCCATGCTTTGGACAATGAGGGCTCTGAGACATGCTGCAAAGTGCAAGCGGTGTAGATATACCCCAGCAGACTGCATTCAAGCTTAGAGGTCTTGTGTAGGCTGAAATATGGATTATATTATTACTGGCCCAGCACAGACTGCTCCAGGCCTAAAAATGGTATAGCAAAGGCTTCACAATACAAGCTCAAGCAAGCAATATGTGAACCAGAAGGCACACAGAAATTAAGTGACTTATCAAGGTCATCTTGGAAGTGGGTTTTAGAGGCAGGGATTGTAGCCAGTTCAACAGACTGAATTCCAGTGCCCCTGGCAAAATTCTTGAGCAGCTTGTTGGCTGAAGTCAAGGCAAGGACACTGTTCCCATGCAGCCTCCTTCATCAATACCACACATAAACTGCGGCTTGGTAAGATGTCAAGGGATGGAAGTCTACCAGCTCTAGCCAGGCAACCTGCTGGTCCAAGAGGCATCACCTGAAGTTTTTTTTACTCTGAAGAGCAAAGCTACTGCTTGTTACCTCTTCTTGCTAGCTGCTGTTAGCCAGCAAGCACACCTACCAGCTGATCCTCCTACTTGCTTTACTCTTCTTGGTGAAGGAAGGGTCTGTGGATAGCAATAGCTCAATAATGACTGTTGTTTGTGCCTTTCAAGCGAAGAATCTCATCAGCAGCCATTCAGACCCTTCCAGTCTGGAAGCCTGTAGTTCTATAACACCCATTTTACAAGTCAGGGAACAAGTGTGGGAGTTAAATAGGGGAATCAATGCCTTGACAAGAAAGTATTTTCTTCCCGATGCACTTTTTTCCCCAGGCAACTTCCATTTGAGTCTCTGCTTGGTAGAAGAAGCTGCCTTGTGCAAGGCAGGTCAAACACTGTCCCTTCTTTGAGAGCACTGAGCAGCTGTGCTGGTCCTACTCACCATTTCAGAAGGTTTGACCACTACTTATTCTCATGTCAGTCTGAGGGAAAAGGGGCAGACAGAGGAGAAGTAGAAACATCCTTATCAACAGAGAAACAGTTCCCATCTGAAACCCCAAGGTGGACAAATACTCAAAGGTTTTGGCATTTCACTTTAAAACCCTGTCTTAACTTTCACAGACTTTGCTGAAAATATGAAGGAAGAAAGCTGTACAATGGACAAGATACAGCAAGTGAGGAGCTATTAACTGGGGAGCTTGGCAGATCCTAGTGAAGTGTTGAGGAACTTTTTCCTAGGAGTATGTTTGTATTAAGACTCTTCATAGCGTCTTTGCTTTAGCATCAAATGGCTTACTTTAGGTTTGCCACTTAATTACCATTATAAATTTTTCTTGGGTATTTGCAATGTTTAATTAACTATCAGATTGAAAAGGTGTATAAGGTCTGTAACGCTTGAGTAGGAAGGTGTAGGTTATTCTTCTGCAAGGGTATTCCACTTAATTATCTACTGTTAAAAAACTTCTACCAATAAAGCTAATTGCTAAATGAGGACAGAAGAATGTGGGATTTTTTACTAAGGGAAAGGCAAACGGTCCTTATGTGCAGATCTCATGAAGGGGAAATTTGTTGACTTTCATAATCTTTGCCTTCTATCAGAGATGGGACAGGGACTAACAGTACCACGGGCCTGTCCCGTGTCTGTCCATCTGTCTAGAAGGCAATGACTTGCCTGTCTCTGGGCATTTAAGTGGGAGGTAGCCACAAGAACAAAACCACACCATCAGTGACACAAACTTTAGATTTTTAAATGGGATGCGAAAAGCAGGTTGTTTGCAATTTCTTTTCTGGGACTGCTATTCCATCATAGACACACACAAAACCGTGTAGGTGTTGTCTCCTCCAGCCCAGGCTACGCTGAAAGCACAGGGGAAGTTGACACTTGTGCTGATGTTCCACGTGCTTGGACACTGCTGGGCAGTACTACAGGAACAGCCCTGTGTGTGATGCTGAAGGTCTCTGTGGGCCTGTTGTCCACTAGAGGCTCTTGTTTTCACTCGGTCTTGCTTTCTAATGTAGTGGGCATTGATCTCTAGAAGCTTCTTCAGTGAAATTTTTTACTCTTAACTGGATTAAAAGTAATCATCTGGCTGTATCCTTGAAATCATGGGTGAAGCTTC
Source organism: Pachycephala philippinensis (assembly GCA_013397055.1). Classification (NCBI taxonomy): domain Eukaryota; kingdom Metazoa; phylum Chordata; class Aves; order Passeriformes; genus Pachycephala; species Pachycephala philippinensis. The sequence continues at coordinate 36,084 of VWZT01015745.1, forward strand.
TGATGAGCAGGTATCCTTACTTCTTCTATTTTCTTGAGCCATATTTCCAATTTTCTCCAACATGGCAAAAAGGAAAATTTATATTTTTGAACATGGCAATGTTAGATTCTTACTTAATCCCATTGCAGCTGGGACTTTAGAGAAAAGCAACCAAAAAAAGTGAGACACATAATGAAGAGCTGAGAAATTAAAAGCTAATGTACTGCTCACCAAAACATGGGGATGTTTTCCAGCTAACTGGTCTACAGAAGAATTTGTTGTCTAGATCAATTCTCTTAGGGCAAGATTCTCCCTCAAAACACACATTCTCTTTTTAAAATTAATTAGATTTCTTTTTTTTCCCAGATAATAATCTTAACTTTTATTGTGCTACCCAGCATTTAACTTCTCTAAATTGCTGAGTTTTACACCTCTGGGAGTAATGGAGTATTTTGTTCTGGTGGCAAACACAGAAATTTAAAAAAAAATTATCTTCTGGGTGCCATATACATTTCCTTCATCATAAACTCTACTATTCTATTCCCTTTTTCAGAGTATTCTACAGTACTTTCCTGTATCTCTTTCTCCATTCAGATTTATTTTAAAAGCAAAATTGTTTGCTCAAAATCAGTATCTCGAACGTTTCCTTTACAAAAAGAGTATGTTGATACAATTATAATTTCAACCAAAACTGTGATGTAATTTCAAGCTGTACTTTACAAAAATACTCAGAAAAGCGGTGTATCCCTAAGACTGTACTTTGCAGTAAATATTCTTGTTACAAATTCTTGTGCAGTTGTACTCTGTGCTCTCTGACCTTAGAGGGGAACCTGGAATCATCAACATTGCAGTACAGTGTGATTTCACTGTGGTTTACAGCGCAAGAACAGGCCCTCAGCATAGCATTGAAGGGACACAAGGACATCCAGCTGATGAGTTAGGGAGGGTGCTTGTAACCCCATGAGTCACCTATAAATCTGCTGCACCACATTGTTGCTTGATAACTTAAAAATGCTGTCATGGAAAATGCATCATATCAATTAGAACAATAAAACTATTCCCTCTATGTCCTTCAGGGAATCTTTTACTCTGTGATGCAAACATGGCTTTGGGATGAGGCATGTCTCTGGCACTCCAAAGTGTTGAAAAGGGTGGGAAATGTGTTTCCTCGGGAGGAATTTTGGGTTGGCTTGTTCATCTGGGCTCACCTTGACATCAGAACTGCAGTTTGTGTCCTTTCTGTACTCTTCCCACCTTGGCTCTGTTCAGGAAATAGAGTATGTCAGATGTGTCCCTCACATCATAGAATCACAGAATATCCTGAGTTGGAAGGGACCCATAATGATCATTGATGTCCAGCTCCTGGCCCTACACGGGACACCCCAACAATCCCCCTCTGTGCCTGACGGCATTGTCCAAATGCTCCTTGAACTCAGACAGGCATGGGGCAGTGACCACTTCTGTAATTCAAGACTTTGAATACTTTCTGTCTTAAACCAGCACCCGTTCTTCAACACTGCTTGTTTTTTGGCAGTGATGTCTCTTGCAAAGCCATAAAGAAAATCAAC
>VWZT01015745.1:41360-56300 GCA_013397055.1 Pachycephala philippinensis
AAAAAAAAAAAAAAAAAAAAAGAGTATGAAATCTTGTGCAAATGAGTATGTAGGGACCAAGAGGGTGGTGAGAATGTGGCTTTTAACAGTTACTAATATATTTGACAGAGATTTCATATGGTCAAGATGACGTACTGCATTGACCTCTTTAATTAGTCACCTGTGGGCTGATATGATTTCATGCACAGGCCGGGTTGATGAGCAGGGGACAACATTGGCAGGATGGATGACACAATGGGACTGATGCCATTTGCTTCCAAATCATAGGCAAGGTCACCAGAAAACAGCAGGTCACTGTTCAAAACCAAGAAAATGATGTATCATTAATTAAAAAAATTACTTGCAAAGTTACTCTTTTCAAAGCATGCATTCTTGTGCTGTTCTGTTAACTACCCCAGGACTCTCAGGGCTAGAAATAACCTTTGTCAAATGGAAGTACACAGTCTCATATGGCTTCAGGAGTCTAGAATCTGGGTCAGAGAAAGCAACAGTAAACATTGTAAAGTTGATGATGCGTCATATATCCTGACAGAAGAAAAATTCTTACCAGGAGCAGTAATACTAAAATTATTCCGTTACTCCCTGTCAGTTAAGGTGAGGCCTCCACCTACACAGAATTTCAGGTCGCTGCTTTCTGTAAACACCTCTTCTCCAGATGTTTATGCAATCTGGATTGTCAAAATCAAGTAGGTATTATGGATATACTTTGTCAGATATATTCTTGTGAAGAACAATGCTTGTATTGCTGTGAACCCCCATTGCCTGTAAAATTCAGCATGAAATGAGATCATGTGACAATATCCAGGGGCAGGAAATACCTGACTTTTATGATAGCTCAGGTGTTAGACCCTACACAGCAAAGAGAAAGGATGATGTTTTCCACCACCCAGTGCTGGCCACAATACATTCCCAGGAGCAGTGAGGAAAAGTTTTTATTCAGTTTTTATTCAGTTTTTATTAAGTGTAGAAAGTAGAATTCTCTCAGACAGAGCAGACTTGCTTTTTGGACTGTGTCCTCAATAATGCAGCCCATGATTCTCCTGCACTGAAGGTAGTAATAAAGTAGAGTAAGGATCTGAGATGAGGGAAGACTCACTGCGTAAATGACTCTCAAAGTAAACCTTCTAGAGGTAAAGCTGCAGATTCCTCCCGCCAAAATGTTTTGCTACTGACTGCAAGAGGACAAATGTGGCTAGGCAGGTGCTCTGGTCCCAAGTGCTGGGACCAGCAATCACCACCTCACAATTCCTATTAGAACTAGTTCCTATTCCTGTAAAGACGTGTAGACTACAATCTGGGCTGTTGGATTCTAGTCACTCTTCTCCTTTATCTTGGTGATGTTTTTAAGGACAGATTAGTATCTGAAACTAAAAATACATAGTTCATTTTGTCATGACTGCAAGAGGACCAGCCAATAAACGTTTGAGTGAATGTTTTCAGTGGAGATAATTGTTCTGCTCCTCTTTTTGCCATCGTATTCAGAAATATCTGTATTTCATAAATAAGCAATAAAAGTTACAGATCAACATTTAACAGGCAACAGCAAATGTTATAGGTAAACAATAAATGTTGTGGTCTCTCCAGTGAGGAAGGAAGGTGTGGTGTCCCCCAGCTCATCCACTTTAACATGCAAGATCTTCTTCTCCCCTTTTCTTATTAGTCATATTGAAGCTTCTTGTTTGTTTGTTTTCTGGTTAAAATGTATGTGGAAAATGCCAGTCTGATGCCAAAAAAAATAATTTAGTCTTATATTTTTCTGCTACCTCCCTTCAACAAAAAAACCATAAAACCAAAACCTAACCACAAAAGTTGACGAGCTGAGAACACACACAATATTTTCCTAAAAAATATCTCATTTCCTTGTACACTTTTGGTCCCTGTGTCCATGCATGAGGTACTGAATGCAATTTATCATTTATGTAATGCATACATAGAAGTCATTAGAACTGTTTGGACATTGTCAAGTGGTGTTCACCTGCTGGGATGGGCCCATTTCTTGTTGTGGCTCACTGCTGCTCTCAGGCTGCTGCAGACAGAAGCATGCCATGCACAGCAAACAGCTTTCTTACTTGGCAGATTGGCCTGCTCTGGCTGGCTGCAAAGCACAGTGTGGTCAAAACAGATGTGCTCGCTAAAATTCTGTGATCCAATGAATCGATGAGAAACTTAGTCAAGTCCTCTCAAGATGCTCTATTCATATTTGAAATCTCTTTTATGAAGGTCTTTTTGCAGCCCATGTTGCAAATCTGACACTAGATACCTCTATCTCTGCACTAATATTGCAGATGCTTTTAAAATGAAAACCAGCTCCAATACATCCGGATGTCTGTATGTTTCTATCCTGTGAGAACAGGGAAACACAGACTGCCCAGGGCTTGGTGAACAGATTAAAACATTCCTGTTTCTCCCTTCTTGCCTTAAGTATATCTACTTGAATATTCAGTGTCATTGTGATCTCTCAGGTGAAGTGGGAAGGTGTTTGTGGTCTCCCTCAACCATCCACTTCAATGTGCAGATCTTGTTTCCTGTGAGGTAAGAAGACCTCATCTCTGCATCCTGTTTCTTACCCTCTGCAATCCGGGATAAAGCTGAAAGGCTGGCTTTACACAGCAAGCCTTGACAAGGTGATAAAAATCAGTAGCTATGAGCTAAGATAGCCGTGTTTTATACTGATGTATCAACCACGTGCTGGAATAGCATGGCAAACTCTGTCCTTTGAAAGAAACTAATTTTCCTCAATGTCTGAATTCGCCTTTACTTTTTGTCAGCTGATAATTAGGCAGAATTTTGCTCACCTTGTTCTTACAGAACAAAGGCTAAGGAAAAGAAATTCTTTCACTTTTGCAAGGTATATGCTAACCTTCTTTTGGTAGTTTGGGAAGTAATAATTGTGCTGATGTCTGGTTTCTTGGGTCTCTTACTATAGGAGTAGAATCAGTTCATACTGCACTAAGATGCAATTTCCAAATTCTGAAGGCAGCTGCCTCGTATCATGCCTGGGAAGAGGAAGGCATTTGCAGAAAAGGCTGCCAGAGCAATCTTTCCCTTGCTTGTTAAGGGGCTTTAGAGAAGGTGCAGTATTTTTTTTACCCACTGGCATTATGACACTTATAGAGTAAAACCAGCCCAATTCCCAGCTGCTGAAATTGGCATGCAAAGGCTGTGTGTGCCTGACTTTGCGTCTTCTAGAGGAAACACATGGTCTACCCAGCCACAGTGGGAGAGGCTAGGTATTTAGTACCTGAATAATGCACAGGGAATGGGACAACACAGTCTTTGGCTTCCTTGTATGCATTAAACTGGAAAGGAGCTTCAGAGATCTGTTGCTCAACGCCTTGCCAACTCTTTCAGGTACTAGGTAACAACTGGATTTATGCTGGAGTAATTCACTCATCAGAGTGCGGAGTTTGAGTAATCAATCCATAGATGTCCAAGGCTGCACTGTCTTCAGGAATGTGGTGTCCCACCCTCAAGGGGAAGGGAGAACTCAAGACTTGCAGATGCTTGGGGTTGAAAGGAAGAACAGAAGTCAGAGGGTCTGCAAAAACTCACTAAGTTTTATTAGTAAATGACACGCTTTGAATGGAAATTTTTATACATTTTTATAGATGTCCTATTTTTATAGATGTCCTGCACATGGCAGTGGGTTTTGGGTAAAGGGGTAGGGTGAAAGGGAAGGAAGGAAGGAAGGGAAGGAAGGAAGGAAGGGAAGGAAGGAAGAGAAAGCAAGTGGTAGTTGGCATGTTCCTAATTCACAAAGCACTGTAGAAATGTTCAGTTAAGAACTGTGTGGAAAGGGAATCATGGTTGGATTGGTAAGCAGATCACGCAGCTTTTTCTTGGTCGGAGCTCTCTTCCTGGTGCTTTCATGGTGACCTGCCAGCTCCAGGCAGAGGCAGTCCCACATCGGGGTACTTAGCGGTGGTATGCCTGTGAGACCTGGCTGGCAAGGGACCTGGCTGCCTGCAACTGCTGTCACCACTGTCCCCAAAGGACAGGTAGCTATCATCAGGGCTCTTGTACACGGGACATGAGTGCCAATGGGAACCCACAAGTGCTCTTTTACAACTGTGGAGAATTGTGATTCTGGGTCTGGATGACCTTTCACTAGAGATGAAGTGTTAAATTATATTTGCCTACACTGAAATTTAGATGCCACTTTTTTTGCCCAGCTCTGTTATAATTGTGGTGTCCTTCTGGATCTCCTCACTATGGGATCAGCATTTGTCTACTAAATGTTGATGTTGTTCTCTATCATTCATATATATTTTTGTAAAAACTTTGGGTAGTGTTTTCCTTCTTGGCTGTTGCATCACTCAGAGAGAAATCTGAAGTGAACTGCCTGTCTCCAAAATGAACAGGCAGGAGGAAGATTTGATAGACAGATGGGAACAGAGATAACCTCTGTTTATTTCATTATTAGAGAAATAGTAAGACCGTATCTGAGTAAGTTTAAGCTGAAATGAACTTTTTGAGAATGCTCGATTGTCCTCTGTGTAGAATGTATTTTTAGCAATCTTCTGCTTACAGAAAGAACAATTTTCTGCTGTTGATATCCCAAGAATAGCTATGGGTAAAACCCATTGGATTTTATGCAGTTTGCAAAGCAGGCAAAATATTAGGTTTTTTCCCTTTGATTCATCTAACCAGTGAGAGAAAATGCACCCACTGGATCTAGAGAAAATGAAGTTATTATTGTCCCCCTGATGTTATAAGAGCTGAAGGGAGGAAGCTAAGTGGAAGAAAATTAATACTGCTCAAAATTCCACAAGAAAAGTCATTTTTTTAGGTGAAAATACAGCAGGAGCTAGTTAAGTTTCAGTCCTTTGATACACAGGTTCTTCTTGAGGCAGCAAAGGCATGGCTATTACTAGTTTTCATTAGATGTGCAGTGGGTTGGTGCAGGAGCCAAACACCCACAGAACCATTTGTTCACTCCCACCACCCAATTGCAAAAGAAGGGAGAGAGTAGGAAGAATGGAAGTGAAGCTCATAAATGAGGTAAAAACAGGGGTAGTGCTTACCAGTTACCATTGCGGAAAAAACCAACTCGATTTAGGGAAATTAGCTTAATTGATTGCCAATCTAAATAAATTTAATTTGTTTGTTATATGCACATACCTGTAATATTTATATTGATAAATGAACTCGAAATAATTTATATAGATATATATTTTTATAAATATAAAAATACACACCTTATGCAATTCTGTAATATGTATGATTGTATGACTATAACATTGCTGTTAGAATAAAATTATGTATATATAAAATACATAAGCATACGATTATGGAATTATTAATTTGGCCATTGGAAAGCAAACATGAAAAAGAATCAAGCATTTACCAAGGTGGGGTAAACTCTAGTCTTCCTCCCTTTCCCTGTCTCACCTTCATTCCTTGAGCCTGTGTGGGACTGTTGGAGCTGGAAAGTGCCGAAGTCTGGGACAGGGCAGCCCTGGCCTCTACCCTCACTGACCATGTTGCAGCCCATTGCTGCCAGAACTTGGACACCTGCATCCAATACACTTGGCAATGCAAGGAAAGTGAAAACAGGCACCATTTCCCCCCACAAAACTCCAGCAAAAGATTTTAGTTCTGCAAAGATTATGGGAGATGTATCTCTCTATGGAGAGATACATGAATCTGTTTGTTATAAATATTGTTAAAAGGTCCAAGGATTTAAAAACCGGTAATTGCTAATAAATGTGTAAATGAAAGAGAAAAATATGGTTTGAATAGCAACTTCATTGCCTGACAAGTTTAATTAAATTCATAGCCTTAAGGCAGACAGTCAAAATTCCCCTTTGTTCTTTAACATCTTTTCAAAACAAACTTCCATGTACAGTCAGAAATACTAGAAAGAAGTGTATAGAGAAACTAATTAGATTGAGCAGAGATGAACAGGAGTAATAAGTTTACTACACAACTTATAACTTAATTAGATCTTTGTCAAGATTGAGTTTCAAGGGCGAGAATTATAGAAGAAGATTGGAGATTTTTGAGAAACAAGCAGAGTTAATGTTAAGTGCTTCAGGAAAATAATTGACTCAGGTTTTCGTTCTTGTAATTTTGGATAGGGAGGAATGTAGAACAGCATTGAGGAGTTGTTGTTTTCCACCCCATATCAACAAAAATTTAAGCCTCTTCAGCTTATTCTGTGACTGGTGCTGGAAGATTGAAGCTAAAAATTACGTGGCTGGGGAGTGGCATGGAGTTTGGGCACAAACTGGAGCAAAGCATAAAACTGATATTCAAAGACAATGAGGAAGAGGAAAAAGAAGTAAACAGGAAAGAGAGACAGGCAGCAGGATAAAAAGCAAGGGAGGCTGTTGTGGAGGACATATTTACTGTGGCGGCTGAGTATTACAACATGAAGTTCTGAAGATGAGCAATGTTACCTGACTCAGGGTGCTGCTGTCAACGCATGGAACCAGGAATACCTTGACTTTTACTTCTTACTGCAAATCTAACAAAGCAGACTCCTCCATGCATGTGTCTAGGCTTTGGTGGGAAGTGCATTCTCTTTCTCTACATGCTTAAGTGTTCTAGAGGTACCTATGCAGGTACCTGGCCAGGACAGACACGATTATTTGATGTTTCATGGAGGGTTTGATTTAATCCTTTGCCAAAGGAAGAGTCTTCTATGCTCTTTGGTACTTCAAATGCACTTGCACTAGCAGTTTTCAGGGATACTTCAGGACTGTCTGATTTTCAGGTGGTGTGAGTTGTTGGCTAAGATCTGAGCCAGGGCTGAAACTCCAAAACTGACTTGGATACCCTACTGGAAATAAATATGCCATGTAGTGTAGAGAGATTATTTATCCAATGTACAGTGACTTCCTACCATGTGGCTACATTACAGTGGTGCTTGAGAACTGTATCATTCAGCTGTACAAGGATTCAGGAGTCCTTAGTGTTGAACCAAAAAAAATTTCTGTGCCTTTCACTAATATGTCGTTTGAGTACCCAAATTTTGCATCTGCATCTGAAAATCTGAGATGGTAAATTTGGCAATCTTCTTTTCTGCTGGTGCGTTCTGCACAATGTTAAAACAAACTGATCCCAAATCACTGTTTCCCAAGCTGGAGTTACTGGAAATACTGCAGTGATAAAGTTATTACTCACCCTTAGGCACTTTTTAAAACTCTCAAATACATGTTTCCCCTTATTTATCAATACATTTGAACAAGTGAAATGTTTCTTTTTATTCTGATAGATTCTTATCTGTTCCCTTTTATTTATTACAGGCAAACCCTTAATACATCAGATGAATTACCTTAGCCATTGCTATTCCCAAACACTCCTTCAATAGGACACACATTTATAATGGAAAATGATTTACTCCAAGAAGCTTTCAGCATCTTAGAGACAATCTTGTACAGGCACTTCCAATTGTTTTGCCTGTATTTTCCATAAGAAGACAGATCCTCTTTTCTGGAGGTTTTGGACTATATTTCTAAATAAAATTTACCTCTCTCTAAGGCCTGGCAGCCTAGTTCATGTACATACAGGTAGTGTCCTCTCATCCCAGAACAGTGAGGATTCAATCCTTGTTAATGGTACATTTCTCACAGTCCTTCGGACTCTGTTATGTACATACCATCTGCCCTACCACCGACTGCCACAGAACACCCTGTACCCTGAGCAGGAGGACTGGCAGGCACTGTGCAGCTCCTGTCATGTCATTTTTCTGGCCCCTTCTTGTGATGATCCTGTTTCTGGCCTTTGAAACCTGTCGCTCCAGAACCTGGCTACTGATGCTAGTCCTGTTGGGCAGCTCCACACAAGGATCTTGGCCTACCATGCTGCTGAATGCCCGTGGAGGTGACAGGAGCATGCCAAGCCTGGCCTGACCATGCACCCAGGAGACAAAGGGCTCTGGGGTCTGCTGTCTTCAGGATTTTGGAGCTGTGAGCTCTTGGTTTGCAGAGCAGACATCAAGCAGAACTGCCTTTCCTTTTCTAACGGAAAGTAAATATGTGCTATAAACAGCTCTACTGAAGATTCCTCCTCCCCTTCTCCACATCTTTGCTGCATTTATCCAAGTATTTTGGGCTTTGTCTGAACAACAGGAAGGACAATGACATGCAAATATACTCCTGACATTAAATAAGGCACCACTGTAAGAAAGTTCTCTAGCATTAGTGCCACAACACTGTTAATTGTTCCGCTTTGAGTCAGAACTGATGACACCATGTAGATGCTGTGGCTGTTCTGTGTTGGGGTACCAATATTTGGGAGCACTTGCAGCTATAGGGAGAACTTCCTGTCAAAGAAGACACTGTGATTGATGCTCCTTGGAGCTTGTTCACACAGCTTTATTGTTGAACACAGCGAACATTTTCAGGATGACAGCTTGACTTTGAGAAATATGAGGAAATTTAAATGAACTGAACATGGAAATACACAGTTAATTTCTAACAAGTACTTTTTTTTTCACCTTTTCTTAGCATTGTTAAGGTTAGTGCTAAGTCATCAAATTCTATCTTTCTTCTGTTTCATCTACTTACTCTTTTTATGGGGTGATTAAACGAAAGCCACCTGTGTCTAAGGAAGGATTATAATTCATACTTTTGTTGTGGACTCACTGTCACAGGATTTTGACAGAATTGTAATTCGTCTCAGAATGGGATTGAAAACTCTTTGTTCCTGGGTGCCCAGGAATACGCTTATTCCTGGGTACTTTGACAACTGTATTACGACAGTCCAGGTATTTCAGTGCAAGAAGATTTTTAAGGCTCCTCTTGGCAGAGGTTTAGGATGCATAATAAAATAAGAGTCACTTTGCCCTTCACTTACACATCTATTGTAGGCTGCAAGTGGGAACAGGATGCCTGAGTAACAGTTTTGATTTTATTAAAGAAAGCTGGTTTTGTGTTCACAGCTGGGTGGTGCCAGCCCATTAATTTTTTACTGCAATATATTCCTTTCCTGAGTTTGTTATATTATGGCTACATAGGCTGAGCTGATATTAGAAAGGATTGTCTCTGTGTTCTGCCAGCTTTGGATGTTATAGAATTCTTCTGGATGGAGACTTGGCATTTAAATTTTTATATCAGTTACTCTCAGTACTATGGCTCTTTCACAGCCTGGATAGTGCATGGATTTTCAAAGCTCATGGATATTTGCTACTGCAATAAAGCAGGGAACAGTCTTCACCTAGTCAGGGACAATGGTATTATAATATTTCCATATTCAAAGTACAAGAAAGAGATCTGCTTCTCTTTCCTCTGAAACAATCAGCTGAAAAAACGTAACTTTCCTTCCGGTTTGGGTTTGGTTGTAAAGAGAGAATGCAGGGGAAACAGGGAGATTTGTCAGCATTTCCATCATTGCTCAGACCTTCACATCAAGTGGAAGCGACAGTAGGCTGAAAACTGTATAGGTATGTGGAAGCTGCTTCTCAAAATTATGTTACCGATTTTGGTCTCATATTTCATTTTTTTAACACAGAAAGAAACAGATGAAATTTAAGAGTACAGGGCTAAAAAAAGCCCCAAAGGATTTTGGTTTCCAGTAAAGATAATAAACATAATTGTGACATTCGTGAAGTTAATAATGAGGGGTCAAAAATTTTTCTCATTTTTAAAAAAATATATAATCTCTCTTTGTGATGTTCCTAACATTTGTCTTGTCAGGTAGAAAGACCAGGTGTCATAAAGGAATTTTCTGGTTTTGGTTGTTCCATGTGGTAAGATAACCCTGCTGTGCACCCACAGGCAATCCCCAATTATTTCATAGTCTTCCTCCCATTGTGCTGTCTTCAATGCTTTAGAAAACACATATGCATTGTGGTTCTTCTTCCGGGGTATGGTTTGTCTTTGCTATGGATGCTTGAAATGAACTAATTCTCATCTCTTTTTGAGATGAGAAAAATAATACGTTTCTTTTGATTTCTGTAGAAAAACAGATCAAAAATATTAAAACCTGAGAATTAGAGGGACATCCCTCTCTTTGTGCTTCATTACATTACTATGAATTGTTCTTACTCTTCAATTGCCCATAATCAATTAATGCTTTTCATGACAGAGACTCTTTCTCTCCTCCTCAAAATATAGACCCCACTGCAAAAAAGTGAGTTAAACTTCAGTTTTGACCTTCGAGAAATGTTGCAGAAGATTCTGCAGTAAAAAAGGGTCCCAGTTGGAAATGTAAGATTCTTAGTTTCAAAGTGCTCAAAACAAACATATTGAACTGATACAAAGGTGGGTTGTTTTTTTTCTTTTTCAGATTTTCATTCAAGATTATTTATTCTTCTCCCTGAAATCATATGTCTGCATGTCATGATTTTTGTTTCTAGTGCTTTGGTCATTCAAAACCATTTGCTTGGAGATTTTTCTGCCAAACTTCAGCTCACTTCTTCTTTTCTGTGTCCCTTTGCTTGTCCTTCACAGGATGTAACCACAGCTCTGCTGCTGAGAGGATGCTCTGCTGACTGTCACTGCTTCCCTACCCTTATGCTGTACAGAAGAGGTGACTTGCTAGAAGCATATGACTGAACTGGGTTAGGGAAAGTGTGCATTCTGCATAGGAAAACCCAGTTTTAAGGTGCTAAGCCTCTCTTTTGGCCTTTCTAATGTGCTTTGTCCATAACCTTTCAGACAGTGATAGCTCCAGCACCTACAAACATTTTCATGAATCGGTGGTATTTAAAACACATATCATTTGGGTGTGATGGTGGGGGGGAAAAAAAAAGGCAAGCAGGAGACCTGTCTTGGGGATCACAGTGAGCCAGAAAAGCATAGTGGTGGGAGGGGAAAGTATAGTCAGCAATGCAAGAGAAGACTTGCAGTAGAAAGCAGGCCACCAGGACCCCAAACAAAATGGGATTTTAGGCAGCCTGCTGCAAACATAACCCATCACTTTTCAGCTACATCTGCAAAGGTCTCTCTTTATGGGCTTAGGTCCAGTTTTACAGGAGTGCACAACTGTCTGCAGTCTGCAAAACTGGATGTGCTAGCTTACAAGAGTTGATGAAAAGGGCTGGCCAGTGGTAATTCCAGGGCAGAATGACCAGAGAACAGTAAGAAAGTCTGTACTGAATGACAAGAGGACTCTCTTAGTTGGGAATCAGAAGGAACAGTAGAAATCCAGTCACCTACAGAAAGCTTTGTACATGGGAAATAGCTGGTGTATGGTGAAGCTGTGTTTCCGCTTGCCAAGCTGGATGACTGATCAGATGTGTCACCACTAACATCCTTCAGAACTCTTCCTATTTTCTCTCTGCCAAGATATAAGCTGGGATCCCAAGCTGCTTGCTCAGGGAAGGATCTGCATTACTACTTCTCACAAGCACAAAAAACCACATGAACTCTGCTAAGCATCAATATGTCTTTGGGAACCCTTTTTAACTTCCATCATGCCTATGTCTGTTCTGCTGCCAGGACTCTTGATGACTTAAGGAAGAGGTGGTATTTTTCCTCTAGCCTGTTATTAGGCTTTTTTAAGCAGTTGCTGTTCTTTTCATGAGAAAACTCTAGATTTTATATAGGATTTCATATCCTTTCCACTGCTGATTCAGATCCCTGAATGAACCACATAAGAATATGTTCTTCTTGGCTTTAAGAAGGCAGACACCTCTAGTTCTATACCAGAGGACCCAGAATGCTCTTCACTCTGAGCAGTTCAGTTGCAAACCTTCCATGCCTTTTGGCTGCATCTGCCTGTGCCCTCTGTTTTGTCCTTAGAAGGTGAAGCATATGTATTAGGCAAGTTTGTTCTGATGGTACATGTAGGTGCAGCTGCTACAAAGGCAAATAGAACACACTAGCCCTCCTCACGTGGTGCTTTTGCCCTTTTTGTCTTGTCTAGCTAGTGGCTTAGCTGATCTGAGGGACAGCATCAGAGCAGCCTGCTTAGATGCCAAACTGTGTTAAGTCATTTGTGAGGAAGTGTGAAAGAAAATCGGCTTAATTAAAATTGAGGAATATTTTCCTTTGTGACTTTAATAGATCAAGACTTCTTATAGGAATAAAAATAATTTCAAGGATATTTCCCATGAGACACTGGACAGTGGCTTTAGGCAATGGGAGAGACACACTTCATCCTCCTTTGAACTTTGCTCATTTAACCAAAGTTTCCCATTCTATCTTTCTGAGAGTAGTTTATGAGAGCTTATTATTAACAGTGAAAGGCTCAACATGTTCCTGAGTGATGCCTGCTCTGAAGGATCTTTGACATTTTTCTATAGTTGCTTTTTAAGATTTTCTTTTACCTAGATTTCTTGTGGTTGATATGGAATGACAGCATGGACTTGTTCCAGCTAGATCAGTATTCCAGTCCATCTTGTGCCAGGGCAAAGACTGTACTTTATTTTTCAAAAATATTATTTCCTGCTTACTTCTGTCCTTGTAGTACTGGATCAGATTCCACCTGATAGCTGTGATGTCAATGACATCACTCTATCCCAGATGGCTCATAGGAAAGTCTCATTGCTTTGAGATGAAGAATAATGGCCATTGGATTAAGAACAATGAATATGTTTATTTTCATTATGACGGTAAGTGCTGTTTCTGTAATTTCTATTCTCCCTCACTTTCTACTTTTTTGTGCAGTTTCCCACATTTTTGTTGAAGTCTTCAAAAAGTATTTTCCACAAAAAATGGCTTCCAGCCTAATTTCCCCTTCCCAATAAAAAATTCATTTCTTCTGGCATGAACTGATTAAATACTGCCCAATGACAAGTGTCACTGATGTTTTGGAAAAAACCTTGAAATCAGAAACAGGAAAATTGTGCCTGTTTTTGACTCTTTGGATAGCTCTGAGAAGCATTTCTTTTTTTATATTTTGTTAGACAGAACAAAGCTGAAATAAACAAAGCAGCATAGGTTGACTTATCAGATGTACTGAGTCTAAAATAAAGACCTTGATTTCAAACATCTTACCGTTGTCTTTGTATCAGAACCGGTCCTTTTAGTGTTGAGCTTACACCTGTACTCGGTGGTTTACAGGACTGCTTGTACAACTGCTTCAGTAGCCTCATCTGACTTGGCTGACAGCTCCTTACATTCCAAACTGTCTAACTCATATTTTGGGAGAAACAGTCAGCACTTGTAAACACTCTTACGGGAATTTCCATTACTTGTCTTCTAGCTCTCCACCTTCACAAGAACGCTACAAAGTCATATAGAAAATATAAAGCATATAAAGTAGAAGAAGGTATGACACTTGGAAACTACCCCTTTCCTGAGGTCACCATGGTTTCCTTTCCGACAGCTCGCTAAAGAATTCTCACAAAATGTCTGTGAGTTAAGTCAGGCGACTTAGAGAGAGATTGTTTTGTTTCTTTGTCTTAAATCAGGTGTCTTCAGAGGTTCTTTCAAGATTAACCAGCAAACAGCTACAGCTGGGGAAGAAGAGTGACTGTGAGGATGCTGCGAGCTCACTAATTAAGACACTTTAACAACAAAAAGAGGGAAAAGTTGAATTGTATGGATTGCTGAGTGCCATCCCATATCTGTCACCAAGCAGTTAAAAGTGTATAAGGAGTTGAAAATAAGAAGGGTAAGTTATTGTGGACTGGCAGAAAGCTGACAAATAAAGCTTCGTGATTCCTAATACTCCTGCTTCCTGGAGGAGGGATCGAAGCCTGTCTAATGATGATACAGGAATAAACTTGGGACAAGGCATTTAAAAAGTTAAAATATCTTTCTAATAGGTTTGTCTTTTGTGTGCTTCTTTTGTGCTTGTTCCCTTTTGGTGCAAATGTCTGCCATAACCCTCATACTGACAGAGTAAAATGCACTTTAAACCTTCAAGGCTTATGAAAAATAAAATTGCCTCTTTGAGATGAGACACGCTAAGTGCACCACTTCCTACAGAGTGGCAAAAATAATGAGCAGATACTGAAGTACTCAGGATTGCTATATGCTCTGCCAGTAGTTGCGTATTCCCAGGAGTTAAAATTGCATGCACATCATATGGAGGATTGGTAACATGGATTTCCAGGTGTAGGGGCAGAGATCCATCAGTAAATACTATTGGGCAAACAGCAGAAAAATAGGACGATGTCTCATCATTTCCATTGCAAGTCAGTGGAGGGGACTAAGAGTAGGACAGTCTTTTAGACAGATGCCTTTTAGACAGACATCTTTTAGAGAGATGTCTGAAGAAAAAGAAAAGCTCTTGATCAGCCTGTGAATGAAGATGTGAAGGGAAGCTCGTATTGCCTCTACATCAACCTGGACAGATATCTCAATGGAAAACTGGTCAATTCTCTAAGTTTTAATCAAAGAAAATCCAAGTGGTTTATTGATTTATTAAGTACACATAATTAATTAGGGAATGATACATTCAGAATCCAGACTGGAGCTTCTGTAAAGGCTTTTATAAGCACATGATGACAAAATGAAGGCCAGTAAAAATGTGGGCCCCATGCTGAATGAAGTGGGAGTCCTGCTGAGATTGGACATTGCAAAACTTGAATACTTAATGCCCTCTTTTCCTCAGCCTTTACTGGCAAGACTGGCCTTCAGGCATCTCAGGGCCCAGAGACCAGGCGAAGTCTGGAGGAAAGAACCCATATGAAAAGGTGATCAGGTCAGGGAATATTTAAACAAATTGGACATAGAGAAATCCATGAGTCCTAATGATACACCTGCAAGTACTGAGGAAGCTGGCTCAGCATTGTTGAGACTACACCAGTGCTGGAATTGGGTCCCAGTTGTGGAATCACCAGTACAAGAGAGACATGGACATATTGGTGGGGGGGGGCATCCAGCAAAGTGCCACTATGGCATTAAGGGCCTGGGGCATTTCTCATGTGAAGAAAGATTTAAAAAGCTGTGACTGTTCAGCTTGGACAAGGGATGGTTCAGGAAGAATCTTACCAATGCATGCAGAGACCTGAAGGGAGGCTGAAAAGAAGTGAAGCCAAGCTCCTTTCAGTTGCCCAGTGAGAGGCAGTGGGTACTAAATGAAACACAGGAGGTTCCTCCT
>VWZT01015746.1:8516-18789 GCA_013397055.1 Pachycephala philippinensis
CGGAGGTGGCTTCTGCCAGCACCCAACATGGAGGCGGGGGGGGAGGGGGGGTGAGCGACGGTCACGTGCTGCCACACCACGAATAGGGGCGTCGTGCGCCTGCGCTCTTGGGTGGGGACAGGAATGGCGCGGTGGGGGGAGGTCGCCCGTCGGAACGGCGTCTGCTCGGCCGCCTGAGCCCGAGCCCGACTCCGGGGCCGACCCCGCCGTTTCAGCGCCATTTTCTGCGGCGTTTGCCGGGGTGCGGACATGGGTGGTGCGGTCCGCAGTGCCGGGGGTGGGCGGCAGGCACGGGCCGCTGCCGAGCACCCCCTTGGGAAATCCGAAGCACTTCAAGCGGGGCGCGGGTTTGTGGCAGGTTGCAGCTCTAAACGCTCAGCGTTCAGATGGCCAGTGCCCCTCCTCGAAATCCTCATCCCTTCTATTACATAGGACAAGTATTCCAACTCTGACTGTCACAAACTCCTCTGGGACTTTAAACAGTTGGGAAAGATCAAAACAGAGCAATATGCAATAGCAGTATGATACTCAGGTAATTTCTTCTGGAGGGTGGAGGTGGCTTTTCCATCTAAGGATGTTGCTGTGGAGGAGAGTTGGCGGATGGGCTCCGTGTGGGACTGGAGGATCCAGGCATGGGACAATTCCTGGGAGCCCAGCAGAGGCTCTATTTATGTTTATCTATATTTATGTTTATCTAACATGGATATTTTTCAGCAGTAGGAAGTGGGGCAGTTTCCCCCCCAGGGGAGCATGAGCCTCCTGCTGCCGCATCCAGAGCTAATGGCTATTTCAGGGAGGCTTTGCCAGTGGCTGGGGAAGGGCTCAGCAAGGTGCGTGCCAGGAGGAGACAGCAGCTATCCTTCCTGAAGGGCTGTCCAGCAACAGCAGTGCCCCATTCCTGCTCCATTTCTGATAATCAAAATGAATAATTCAAAAGAGAGAAGGGTGCATTGAAAGCCTTTCAAAGGCTTTATTTATAAATCATGTGCCCCCACGCTAAATAAACTTAATTTTTGAACACCTGTTGGTGACCTCATCAGCACAGCTGCTGAGCCACCAGTCCGTGTCACCATAACAGGCTCCTTGGTCGGGATGGAGATGCCGTGGGAGCATCCTTGCCTCCTCTGATTCTTCACGTGCATCTTCTGGATAGTCATTTTGTGGAAGAACAAAAAAAAAAAAAACCAAAACCAAAACAAAGAAATCCCAACCCACTAAAAAAAGGGAGTGTGTCTTCCCCTGCATGCTGTGCTCCTACCTGGCTGCACCTCTAAGAGGAATCCGTAATGTGCTCATGTTTAGACTAAAGGACTAAAAGCCGTGTCTTCATGACTGAAGAGGGAAAAAAGCGATGGGAATCAATAAAAGGAACATCACATCTCCCACAGCCCCAGCAGCCTCTGCTTGGCCCAGCTGGCAGAGATGCGATGGGGAGCTGCTCTGAATACCAGAGGCAGCTTTACTCCACAGAGGGAGCTGCTATGCCTGAGATTTTTTTGCTTGTATGTTTTTAAAGGTTGTTTAATGGTTTAATGGGATGTTTCATTGACTCGTGACCCATAAAATCACACTGTAGCACATTGTCCTGAAAACATCTGCACTCTGTGAATGCTTGGGACTATTTTAAAATGCAAATAGCAGAGAGGGAAACTCAAGGTGACCCCTTTTTTCTGTCAGGATGCAACGGTGCACATTTTCTGCCTTTCCTGCTGTGCCATAGAGGGCTTTGTGTTATATCTGGCACCAGGGCCATGGCAACAGCCTTGAGTCCCGCAGTGACAGTCTGCTGCTGGGTCTCCCCGGGAAGCTGGCCCTGGCAGGGCAGCAAAAGGCATTTGTGCAGGAGCTTTGCAGAAGCAGGGCAGAGACAAAGAATGTGTCCCAGCGGCTGCTGCCCATATAACACCCCTTGACAACAGCAGACTGGAGGACCCTGGCTTCCTCGACCTCTCGTCCAAGTTGTCGCTCACCATTTTCAAGGACTCTCAGATGCCCAAATTATACCACAGAAAATTGATTAGCAGTGAGGAAAAAAACCAAACAGGAGCATCCTAATGCAGTGCTTGACCTTGCTTCTGCCACTCCAAACTCCTGGCAAAGGCATCAGAAGGAGTTTGAGCTGACCATGCATCATCCTCCCTGCTCCAGCCCATCCTCTGCAGCACAGCCAGGTATGGCAGAAACACACACAAATGCAATACATCTTGATCCCTCCCAAAACACAAGCCAACCCGACACAGGAGTTCTAAGAACAGGAATTTGTGTGCATGGATGAGTCTTGGGCAGTGCTTGGGCATCTCATTTGGCTGCACTGCTCCTCATCCAGAGGTGAGGCTGCTAAGAGCCTCAGCAGCCAGCACCTTGCTGCAGGTGGCAGGCTTGGTCTGGCACAGGACTGGGAGGTCTCCGTGTAGGCGGCCAAAGTTTATTAGAGAAATTGTTAAGTTATAATGACTTGTATACAAAGATAAGCTGCAGTGCCTTCTGAAAGGCAAAGGTGTTTCTGACCCATAGAAACTGATACAGGTTACCCAGAATCCAGTGACCACAGCAGGCTTGACAGTAAAATAATGTCACCTTGCAGTTAATCTTAGTGGAGTCACAGTTTCTTCTACCTAGTACATCCAATGGGATGTGTACATTTTGTCAGCACATAACTACTACCTCCTGCCTGCTGCCTTTCTGTCGCTGTCTATCTAAGCAGCATCTCGTCTGTCCCCACTCCTTCCCAGGAGCTCTCCCCTCCTTTGTTTGCTGTGTTTAAACATCCAGAGCAATACATCTCTATGGAGCATTTCTAAAGTCAACATGAGGCTGCTCTCATCTTTAACTGGATGGGGGAATAAGAAGGTGCAGAACTCAAATCTGTTATTAGATCTTTAAACTAAAATTAAAAAGAAAGAAAGCCCCAGAACAAAACCACTGTTCATTTCTCATGGAGAATTCAAACCCTTCACTAGCATGTTCCTAGGAATGGGTTTTTTTCTGCTTGCAACAGTTAGCAATCATGGAATTGTATCCCGGAGCACCATAGTGGTGTCCAGACAGTGAGGTGAGCTGTCATAGAGCTGCACAGAGCAGTGCTGCTGTCCACACAGCCAGCACGAGGTTGGCTGTCAGTCTGGGTATGGGGTGAGGGCGCAGGTATGGGGTGCCCGAGGTGCAGGAGCAGACCTCCTAGCCGTTCAAGCGGCTCTCGTCGTGCTGCCCCAGCCTGGAGCGCACCCCAGTCCTGCTGCTCCCAGCTGCCTTAGGCATGTCGGCCTGCATGTCACTGCACACCAGCCAGTCCCTGGCGAGGGACTCTGGTACCCGGGCTGCACCTCCAGCTCGCTGTCCAGCACCTTCCAGTACTCCTTGCCCTTGAAGAAGTAACTTGCACCTGCAAAGAGACCAAAACTGAAAGACAAGGTGAGCGGTGCTGGGTGCTGTCCCAGGGGAAGGGCATAGTAGCACTTGGAGCAGTAGATGAGCATTCCCACCCCAGCTGAGCCCCGGGGAGTGGAAGCACATGAGATATCACTGCTTGTTGTCAGTGTCCCCTCTTGCTGCAGGAAGGATGCTCCAGAGGGTAATGCTGTACCTGGCCAGGATCTCTCACACCAGTCAGAGCCACCAGCAGCTGGAGGTGGATGTTGAGGTGTCGCCTCTTCTGTGCTGAGTCCTAGAGCAGATGCACCTCCTGGTATTGTGAGTGTGTAGGGTCAAGGCCCTGTGAACCCACAGCTGGACACAGCTCAACAGCTTGGCTTTTGCATTGTCACTGCAACAGTTCAACAGTTCTAACCCAGAGAACTGCCTATTGGCAAAAGCCATTAAATTCACTAAGACCACGCATTGTGCGGATCCAAAATTGGTTTCTTTGCCAAAGAGAGGAACTATAAGCCCATCTCAACAGAAATAGCATGCCTTCCTCCAAAATACAAAACATCCAAGGGACAGATCCCATACAAAGGTGCCAGAACACTGTTACTGGGCATTACCTGCTCAGGACACTAGATCAGCTGCACACCAAGACTCAGTGTAGCTCATACCTTGTTGAGAAGGTGTATGCTGCCAGAATTTCAGAAGGCCACCACAGAGAAGTGGAAACCACATGCCAAATTGAATCTTTCAGACCACCTTCCAGAGATGGATACTGACTCCATCATTGTACAAATGGAAGCAGTGCTTCCACACCAAATTTGCCCCAACAGAAAGTTGATGCTGCTCTTGACCTCCACGAGGCAGCTTCTTCTCTGCACCTCCAGCACAGGGGCTATGTGCTTTTCTTCACATGAAAACGCATTGCCATTCTCATTCAGGAACTTACCAAGCGGAAGTCGCGTACCACCTCCAGTATTGCATACGTCCAACAACTGCTGCTACACGGAATGGGCCAGGACAGAAATATCTTGCTGGACTAGTCCTCCCCACGGTACCTTAACATCACATTCACCATCACAGGGACTACATCCTTTGCTTCCCAAGGAAAGGCACTCTGAGTCACTGGGCCTTGTCTTGCCTTCAGTGCCTTGCCTAGTTATTCCTAGCCTACTTTTTGCTTGCCTTCCTTTGCCTATGTCTGTCTTGTCTTGCCCTGCCTACCATTCACTTGCTTTGTTTTGCCTTGCCTGCATGGAAGGCAAGGCACTGCAAGCCAAGTGTAGGCAACTGTAGGCAAGTCAAGGGAGAGGTAGGCAAGAGCCAGAGCAGGAAGGAGAAAGCAAATGGAGTGGTAGCTGAGAGAAGGCACAGGTGTTGTAGACAAGTCGATGGCAGGGCAGTAAAGGCAAAGCAAGGAGATGGAAAAAAGAGGTAGGCAAATCAAGGAGGGGGATGAGTAGGAAGTTCAGGGAAGGGAAGTCTTGGGTAGGGAATGGAAGTTTAGGGAAGTGAAGTTCAGGAAAGTTCAGGGAATTTCAGGGAGGTTCAGGGAAGTTCTGGGAAGGGAAGGTCTGGGAATGGAAATTCTGGGAATTTCAGGAAGTGGAAGGTGTAGGGAAGGTGAAGGGAAGGCAAGGCAAGGCAAGGCAAGGTGTACGAAGGGAAGGCCTGGAATATATTTACAAAGTAAGACAAAGTTGAGGGAGGCAAGGGAAGGTAAGTCAAATGAGTGGTTTGCAAGGCAAAGCAAGGACAGTACAAAAAGAGTAGGAAAGTTCAGGTGGGTGAGCAAGACAATGCAAGGCAAAGGAGTGGTAGTTGGGGCAAGGCAAGGACACATGAGTGATGGTAAAGCCATGCAAGGCTGGGGTGGGCAAGCCAAGGCAAGTCAAAGAAGGAGCAAGGAAGGCAAGGCAGGGCCAGGCAAAAAGGGTAGGGAAGTCAAGGTACAGGAAGGGAGAGAAAGCCAATGGAGTGGTAGGAAAAGCAAGGGAGGGACCCCAAGTGTTCAGTAAGGGAATGCAAGTTTGCAGTAGGCAAAGCCAGGCAAACCTAAAGAGGGACAGGCAACAGTAAGGCAAGGCCAGGGAAGAAAGGGGTAGGTAGGTCAAGGTGGGGGATGGACATGTAGGGCAACACATGGTATTTGCCTTTCCTTGGCTTGCCCTTTTTGTCCCTTTTTTGCCTGACTTTGCCTTCCACGCCCATCCCCTCCTTTGTCTTGTTTGTTCTGCCTTCCACGCCCATCCCCTCCTTTGTCTTGTGTGTTCCTTTCTTTTTCAAAACTTTTGTTGCCTTTCTGACTGCTTTGTGTGCCTGTGTGACTCCTTCCCTTGCTCTTCCTTACACTCCATTGACTTGCATTGCCTTGCTCAGGGATCCCCCACCTTGACTTCCCTACCGCTTTTTTCCTGGCCTTGCTGTGCATTGTCTGTTTCAATTATGACACACATTGACTTGCCTATCCAGCACTTCCCTTGCTTTGCACACCCACCCCTTGCCTTGCCTTGCACTGCCTAGCACTCCCATAGCTTGCATTGCCCTCCATACCCATTCCTCACTATGATGTGCCGAATGATTTCTTCCCTGGACTGGCATGGCCTTGCCTGTCCTTTTTCAATTTCCTTTGCCTTGCCTACCCACACCTTGACATCCCTGATGCTTTTTGCCTATGACTCTCATTGCCTTGCCTACCCCTCCCTTGCCTTTCCTGCTCACCCTTGCATTTCCTTGTCATTCCTGACAATCCTTTGCCTTTCCTTCTATACCCCTACTTCCCCTTGCCTTCCCGAGGCTTCCATGCCATTCCCTTGCAATTCCTGCCACTGCAATGCCTGGCATTGCCTTGCTCACCCATCCCCCACAAAGACTTTCTTACCCTTTTTTACAGGTCTTGCCTTGCATTGCCTTGCTGGCTCCTCTAAAGACTCTCATCATTTTCTCTATCCCTCTCTTGCCTTGCCTTGCCATTCCTACCCAACCTTGAATTTCCATGTGATTTCTGACCATCGCTTGCTTTGCCTTTCTGACCCCTCTATGTCCTTTTCATTCCCTTCTTTCCCGCAATTGCCTTGCTTTGACTAGCTCACCCATCCCTCACCATGACTTCAATACTGCTTTTTTCCAGTTCTTGCCTTGTTGCCTGCTCCCCACATTGCCGTCATATAGCCTCAGGGTTCAAGGGGGAGATTAGAGATGAGCCACACAAGGTAAGGCCAGCCAGACGTGTCTATCTGGAAGCTGGCACCTGAAAGCAATATTATGACATAACTCTCACGTCCCTTCCAAACACTCCAGTGCCTTGCATTGACTTGCTCACTCATCCCCCCAACTTGGCTTTCCTACCCATTTTTCCAGATCCAGCCTTGCCTTTTCTTCTCCTTCTAGGACTCTCATTGCCTTGCCTACCTCTCCCTTGCCTTGCCTTTTAAGAGCCACCACTTGCCTTGCCTTGCCTTTGAACCCCTCCCTTGCCTTGCATTAACTTGCTCACCCCCTGACACCCCTGGAATTCAATACCCCTTTTTCTCCACGCATTTCCTGGCCTTGCCTTGCCCTGCCTGGTCCTCTGAGGACTCTCAAAGCCTGCACAGATCCCCAGTATTTCAGGAGCACATGCGAGGCAGGTCAGATGAGGTCCCATCCAGCCAGACCCATCTGTCCTGACAGCTTTTGTCTGGCACCAATCCTTGCATTTATTGAATTTTGGATGGACAATCTGCATCGGTCATGGGCTAGCCAACAATAATGACAGTTTCTTTCAGAGGAAGGAAAGCACCACAGACCCACTGTTTGAGGTTCGCATGACAGGAGGCCCATGAGACGTCACATCAATCCAGACCCATCTGTCCTGGCAGTTTATGTCTGGGATGAATCCTTGCATGTATTGAAGTTTGGACAATTGTAAGAACCTGATAACAAGAGACAGTCTTCAAGAAGTGCTTTGTTATTATGTCAGCTTGTTTATTCCACACTCTCCAAGCTGGGCTCTCTCATAGTGAAGTCATAAGCCTCTTTGCCTGCATGTGAACGCACTGCATAGAAATTCCCAGTTGTCGGGAGGGGCTCTCCAGTCCTTGGTTGTGACAGGGGCTCTCCAGCTAATGTGAGAATCTGGGTGATGGTAAAATAGTAGGGTACTGGTGATGTATCTTTCTTAATCACTATAGGCATTCTTTTGTAGTATTGACCAGGTGCGTTGCTGAGCTGCTTCTTTTGTAATTTTTTGCTGCTTTGAACTATAATAAATTACATTATTCCTTAAGTTGGTGTACACCCTGCCCACTGGAAAAAACCACCCAGGCAGCCACACATTGGAAATGGAAACATTACTTACAGCACCAATTTTTACTAGGAAAACTGCATGTAACCACTCCACATGTCACTGTTCTGGAAACTGTGTCCTTTAATCACATGCCTGTGCAGGGTGAATCTTCTTCCCCGGAAGTGTCCCTGCATCTCCTGTGGAGGAAGCACGCCCTTATGATAAGTTAAGAGAAGAGCACAGTAATGATGCCTGGTTAACCGATGGGAGAGCAACATATACTGACACTGGACAGAAAAGATGAAGAGCAGTTGCATATGCTCTGGTCCCAGGAATCATATACTGTCAAACAGGTGTACAGGCATCTAGTCAGTGGACTGAATTGGTTGCAGCAACCCTTGCCATCATGAAAGTGCAGGCACATTACTTATACCCTGATGTCAGTGATTGAGACGCGGATTCAGACCAGCAGGGAATCTGAATCGCTTTATTCACAGAAACAAACTGGTTTTATAGACTTTTCCAAAGCACATTATTTCCTTACATGGCAACCTTCACTGCATGACCTATCACACACTGCAATGTCAGCAGCACACCCCCTGAACGTCTCTGTATTGGGTGACCAGGCGCTGCTCACCTGTCCGTCAGCCCTGGCAGGCTCTTCCCCCCAGGGTCCGACAGAGACAAGCCTCTCTGTGCTGCCATGTGCTTCTTTGTGCTGCCATGTGCTTTTTTTCCTGTCATGGCATTCTGCAGGCACATCCCATAGCCCGCAGTGCAATTCCATCCTATCTCTTCCTATACCCTGACAGTTGGGTTGTACACAAAAGCCTCATGATCTGGTTACCCTTCCCTCTCTGGGCCCAGGAAGATTGGCATGTACAGAAATACCCTGTGTATGGGGCAGATATACGGCAACAAATTTGGAAACACGTACAAAAACATCCCTTAAAAGTAAGACGTGTCTCAGCCCATCAGAAGGATGACTCGAGTCACAGGCTAATAGAGAAGTGGATGATAGGAGCTCTGCTAAGGTACATGCACAAGCTATGAATGTACATACAGCTTGTGGACATTACCCACAATCAAACCTCTTTGCCATTGTTTGTATATAAGACATTTGCACATAACTGTACTATTTCTACACAGCTGCATTTAAGGGCATTTTATAGGCCCTGGGGGAAAATAAAGTGGGTTCAGTGGGCTTTGACTACCTGGTAGGCTGATTACATTGGCTCCTTGCCCCCATTGAGGGGGTGGTGATGTGTCTTCACTGCTGTGGATACAGGGTCAGGATTGCTCTTTGCTCAACCCACCAAATATGCCAACCAATATAGCACAACTGAAGCATTAAAGCAACTCCTATAAAGGCCCCCTCACCAAATACTGAGCGACCAAGGAACACAGTTGAGAGGAAACAGTGTCCAGAACTGGGAACATATTGGCTATTCTACCTTTTCCACCATCCCCAAGCTAGTTGACTGACTGAAAGAATGAATGGGATGTTGAAGGAACAATTGAGAAAGTTTACGAGTACTAAACTTTACAACAGTCATGTTCACTCCTTACTAAAGCAGTTTTTTTGTTAAACAACCAGAATACCCATAACCAAGCACCCTCGGATCGTATCACATCACTTCCAGTACAAACCTTTGTGAGGATTGAGGTTTTCCCTGACAATGTCTCCCCCAAAATATTATCTTCGGGGTAATGGAATTTTCACCAGTGGATTGTGTGGTGGGACCACAGCCTGTTAGTCTAGGTATGAAAATTCATGTAATAACACCTGACAGTGACTATGGTTCTGTACTCCAACTTCTCCCCTTATGTGACATCCTCTGTTAATATCAGATTTTGAGTTCTTGTATGTCAGGTGTCTTCAGCAAGTGCCTGGGTCTTATCTAGTGGGGACAGTGTTGGAACTCTGTTATTGGTGCCATGAACCCACCATCAAATTGAAGTTCAGTCCGAAAGGGCACAAAACAAACACCTTCAATCTGTGTGGGCCATCACCCCATCTCAAGCTACCAGGCCTGGAGTAATTTCAGCTGAAGGAGTTGGTGTGACAGCATCCATATCACTGGAAAGAGATGACACTCCTATTTCCCTTCCTTATCACAGGCTAGCTCATCATGCTTTGTAGACCTACATGGTGTGCACATACTCAAGATACATTTCTGCAGGATTGCTATGTATATACTTGTCTGTGGTAACTTTTTTTCTTTTTCTTCTCCACATAGCAAATATAGAACATCTGGGGTGTGCCTTCACCTAAGGTTTAAATTGGGACATCAAAGGCAATTGTTGCCTGGAATGTGGAAGTAATTGCACTGCACCTGGGAACCTCACCAGGACAGTTGTTGAAGAGCCACCTCCTGTCTCAACACCACAGATGCTGTTCTGAGTGTGACGGCCTGTGCTGCATCAACATGACCCTGACCCAGTGTCTTGGTTTTGGAGACAAAATTTTAGGAGGAAATGCTCTGGAATGAGCACCTCCTCCAAAGGAAAAGGGCCTCCCCCTTTCCTCCGCCAATGAGACAAATTGATAACAGCAAGTGAAAGTGAAAAAAACCAAACCGTTTATTAACACAGAACAAAAGAGGAAAAAAAAAAAAGGGGGGAAAAAGCGGGGGGAGGGGG
>VWZT01015752.1:0-26765 GCA_013397055.1 Pachycephala philippinensis
TAACCTTTATTTTTTAGGTTTAGCGTACAAGAAGTTAAACAGGATAGATGAAGCTTTGGATTGTTTTCTGAAACTCCATGCAATCCTTCCGAATAGTGCCCAAGTCCTTTACCAGCTAGCAAGCATGTATCTTTTTCTGGATTGTCATAAGGAGTGGTGGTTTTAGTAAACTCATTTAATCTGAAATACGTGTTTCGATCATGTCAGGGTGATTTAGAAATTTTATGGTGTAAAGTAATAATTTATTATAGTAAGAATGATTTATTATCTGATGTTTCTGAAAATGAGACCAGAACCTAACCCTTCTTGAATATTTCCAGTGAAGCAAGTAAAGAACATTAAGACTGTTCACATTTCAGGGATTAGATTTACACTCAGTATTAAAATGTGTCATGGAATATTTAAAATGCTGTGGGCTTTATTATTATTAAAATGTAATTGAAAAGAATGTGGTAGATGTAAGCACAATTAAGTAAAATATTTAAGAAAAAAATTGTATAGCTAATAAATATGAAGTTCTGTTCTGAAAGCTGTTTTCAGACTAGTTAGTGTATGTGTAAGAAAATAATTGTTTCCCAGCACTGCAAAAGCTCAAGAGATTAAAAAGCTGAGAGAAGGGATTGGCTTTGCACATCATCAGTGATAATCTAAACTATGAATTTCTTTAGCAATGCTTCTGAGGATGTCCAAAGTGTAATAAAATCCTCCCCGAGGCAGAACAGATTCCAGTTGATGTACTACACTTTTAAGAATAGTGTAGATAATAAAAATATTTTTTAGTCAGTAAAGTAAGTAACCTCCAAAAATACGAAAGGACTCTGATCTCTATTCCATGTATAGCCCCTTTACAACAGCATAAATGGCCCAACAACTCTGAGTGTCCATCTGGGGAACAGTTTCTCTGCTCCACTGCTATATAAAACTGCTTTCCACCAATTCTCAGAAGCTTCTTCTGGGACAGGTAGGATGTAGCAGAAACTGAAAAAACAGGTTGGGCAGTAGCTCCAGCTGACACTGCTGCAGAGCTCTGAGCCATTGTGCCATTGAGGAGGGAAGAGCACTCTGCAGGCTGAGTTACAGCTGAAGCTGCCTCTGTTCTCTGGACCAGAATCATCTGAGCTGTGCTTCTTAGGCATATAGCAGAAAACCCCCTGCTGGCAAAAGTCTGTTCTTGGGAATAGCAGTTTTACCTAATCACTTTAGAACAAAATGCTGTTAGTACAAAAACTAGCCAAGTTGTAAAGGCTGCAAATAAATGGCCTGGTTCTCATGCTTCGTTCTTTTAAATGAGGACGTCGAAGTAAGATTAGTGCCAGAGGACAACTGAGCCTAAAGTTCTGTTGAGCCCAACATGGTTCTAAGGTGAAAAAGCAGCCAAAGTCTCTGAATACTTTTCTTCTTCTAGCATAACAAAAATACTTTCTGGTACAAATGAAATTATGAAAACAACGTGGAAAAAAGAAGTCATTGCACCTCCACACTACAGTGACTGGTGTAGTGTTCAGCATATGGATTCCATTAGGTAAAGTAGGAGGGATTCTGAGTAAATCAAACTGCCATCGGCATCAGTCCTTGACTGAAGAAAACTCAGATACCAGATCATGGAAGATCCCAATCAAGCCATAGAGTGGCTCCTGCAGTTGATCAGTGTAGTACCAACTGATCCATATGTACTTTCAAAGCTAGGGAATTTATATGATACTGAAGGTGATAAATCCCAAGCTTTTCATTATTACTGTGAGGTACTTGCTCTTATATTGATTTTTCAATGCACTTTGTCATAAGTAAAGAAAATTTTGCCATAGGTTCCTATATCAAATTAACAATTGATTAATTTAAACATTTTAAAATATCATCCCAAAAGAAGAAAGAAAAGCGGTATTGGGGGAGAGTTAACAAAATCTGATTTTTGTAGTCAAATCCTAAGGAAACACATAGCCTGTGTTTCCATGTGGATATTGGCTTTAATTTTTTTTTTTTTAATGTAGTCATTGTTTACATTGACCTGTAATAATTTTAATTTAAAATATAGCCTGGGACAAAATAAAAATGGGAAATAATAAATGTAATTTTAAAGGTGTGTAATGTGACTGAGTTGATTGGAAGCTGTGTCTGTATAATAGGTATGGAGATGCATATATGTGTTTTGTTTATGTTTGGAAGGCTATATAAATTTTTTCTTTTTTAACAGTATAGCTATATATTATGTATGCAGTTGCCTAAAGATAGTCAGCTTCTTTCATTTCAAACCAGCTGTACTACTGTCCATAGTTTGTAGAGATTGTTCTGTGTTAGAAATTAGAGTAAGACAGGAAGTGTCTGGTGCAGTCTGAGAGCTCTCTCTATGCAAAGTGAGGATGCTCAAGGCTGTGCTGCAATCTGAATTACCAGTTGAGTTGTGCTTGATGATAATTTTGCTGCCTATTTCAGTGGGAGTTTCTAAAAAGCTGAAAATGCTATTCATGTAGTTATGTATAGAAAAGAATGCTTTCAGGTGAGTTTTCCAGCAGACTGATGTGAACGTGGAATTGTACACTTATTAGTTAGCATTGTTTAACGTTTTAGGTAAGTTATTCATGTATAGACGTGATTTAAGTGAATGGTTTTGCTGTTGCAAGCTATTTAAAATAATATTTCAAATAAGGCTAGATGGAAAATGTGACAGACTCATCATGGGTAACTTCTAAAAAGCATTCTGCAGTTAGAAAACTTGGCATACTTTTTTTTTCTCCCCCACCAGGATCACTTAGTGTAGCACACTACTTCCATTCATTTATATTACATGTTTTGGGCATCTGGAGAATTAAATACTTGAGTAAGATATTCCAGAAGCAACATAAAGATGTTGTTTATCACTAAAATTGTGCGTTTTTTCACCTTTCCTATTTTGTCAGTCATACCGGTATTTCCCTTCAAACATTGAGGTCATTGAATGGCTTGGAGCGTATTACATTGACACCCAGTTCTGTGAAAAAGCCATTGAGTACTTTGAAAGAGCAGCACTTATCCTGTAAGTAGTTATTATTTTATGCCTACTCACATTTCTGATAAGACATCCATAAGTATACCTAGAGATAAATCAGTTGGATAACTTTAGTACTATAAACAAACATCAGGGTTAAGAATATTTGTGATATTATTTCATTTTCTCAACTTTGTTCATTTACAGCATGGTTTTGCTCTTAACTGTGCATTTTCAGTGTTAAGTAAGAGCTGCCATTGGGCCCAAGATAGTGTTAGGGATTAGAACTCATTTTTCTCTATTATCTGCCATTAAACACAGCTATGAAGTGGAGAACAGTTCTCCAAAGCCACCAAGACCTCCTTCTCTATGGCTTTATGTGAAATATTTCCTTTCTATTGTTTTATTATGTGGTGAGGATTTGGTGGTTTATATAAGTGCATGTTTTAGCTGATCTTGCTGCATTTCCTCTTTTCCCATACCTTCTACTTCCATCAAATAAAGCATATAAGTAACCAAAAATGTGCAGTGCTGTATTACGAGTGGTCAGTGAAAATAAATTGACAGGCTAAACTGATCCTGATAAAGACGTTTGAAATATGCTGAGTTCAGTTCAACAGCTTAATTGCTAAAATTGTTCTTTGGCAGAATATGATGCACTTAAGAAAGTATATAGGCCATATACTTTATTTTAGTTCAGAAGGGGACCTTACTAGAGAAGGGTTAATAAATAAAATTTGGTCAAATTTAAATTTGTAATCCAGAGTTCAAACAGAATTCTGAAAATACATGCATACAATCTTTTTATGTGGAAACAAATATTTCTCTACAGGTTCATGAAGAATTTTGTATTAATAGACCAACTAAAATTTGCTCCCAACAAGTGGGAATTTCTTTATTTTGTGTTTTAGGAAACCTATGAAAAATTAGACTAAGCAAAACTCTGTTATTGCTTGTCTTGTGATGGTCTAAGATTTGACATTCTTTTTATTCTGTGAATCTAAATGACATATGTGTACAAGACAGCATGTGAAGAAAAAAATTGTACAGTATAATTCAAGGAAAAATCATACTGCAGATAGGTTGTAAAAAGTTCAGTAAAAAATCCTAATTCTAGTTTTGAGATGCTTGGGTTAGAGTAGACATTAATTACAGATGAGAAAAATCTAAGGTTTAATTGAGGATTAAAAATGAAAACAAAAACCCAGCAAAAAATAGACTTCACACAAATGGTGGTATATTTATAAAGAAATAGAGAAGTAGATTAGACAAAAATACACAGGAGAGAGTTGACAGAAATCACAGTTCACAGGTTTGCCAGTATTCTTTTCTCTACAAATACTGGCCGCCTTAAAAAATCATATTTTAGTCAAGCTATGAGATTGAATATGCTGGCATTCACGGCCTTCTTAGAAAATTTGGAAAGAAACAGCTGAGACGAAAAAGAATTATTTTGTAATCTTGTTTTGGCAAAGATTTAAATATTTTGTGCTTCATGTCGCACTCACTCCATGCATGAAGTATGCGAATTGTAAAGTACTTGTGAAGAATTGGCATAGTCAATTCTTCAGTATTGTAATTGTAATCTAAGTGTAATACTGAAAAATTATTTCTCTATGGGAGACTTTTAATAGTAGATAACAAAGCATAAATATTTTGCTGTTTATTTGGTATTAAAAAGAGACTAGATATGCTAATTGGTAAATATGAATGTAAATATAATTTGCTACTAACTTTAAATAAAGTTGCATTTTAAAATTATATCTTTATTTTAACTGTGAACAGCATTTTTTAGTTTAATGTTTTTTGCTTAGTGCATTCAGTGTTTTAATCACAATAACTACTTTTTAAATTGCATTCTAAGATAACGTTGGACAATGAATTGGGAAGCAGTTTTTCACTATTTAATTTTTACTAGCATGCTCAAATCTATCATTAATAAAAGGAGTTAGTGCAGTTAGTACTTGCTGCTGACAATTTATTTTCTCTAGAATTTTCATACTGAACTGCATAATAAATTCTGTTATGGCATGTGCTTGGCTGCCTTTGTTTGCAGGAGACACATTCAGCCGAAATTGAAAAGGTGCAACATCTGTAATTCATGAACTTGCTTGGCAACTACCAGGCAAACAGATTGCTTAGAGTTTAAAATGGCCTGTGCTATGATTAGAGAGAAAAACTGAAGAGGAAAAGTACAAAACTATTCTGAAAATGTTAGCTTACAGTACGTTTTGGATATGCTACTACTCAATTGTAAGCCACGTGTGGAAAGTGCTTTGGCTTATAGAGGATCCTTACACTGTTAACACGAAAATTTCCTAATTTTCACATTATCTTGGTAAAAGTGAGGAAAGAGTCCAACAGTTTCATTGTACATGCTCAAGCATCTTAATATTTTGTCTGACCATACTGTCACCATTCTGTGCTAAAGAGAGAAGGACAGGCAGCAGCTAGGGCATGGAGGTGATAGCACAGAGGAGAAGCCAGAGTTCGAAGCTCGAAGTGGGGACTGTGCTTCCTGGCAGGAATCCCTTGGGCATGCCTAGGACCCTAGTGGTGGGACCTCCTCAGAGTACAATTTAGCATTTTGTTCCTCCCCCATTGCATGGTTCTGTATGTCTTGACAAAGATTAGTGCTTCACATGTCGGGTCTACTAATTGTGTCTGAGCACAGAATCAGAAGCCTGAGAAAAACTCTTAACATGGCACTGAAAATGAGTGACATGGAGTCCTGGAAACAGGTGCATGATGCAGTGGTAAATTGTGTGTGAGCTGAGCAGGCTATATTTTTTCTAGGAAGCAACATGCTAGGTGAAAAATTGATTAGTAGTTAAGTAGTAGGTCTTTACCAGTGCTATGCAGATTGTTTTGCTCGTTCATTGTTTGGCAGTGTGCATGATTTATTTTTATTTATATGCAGGCCAACACAAGTGAAGTGGCAGCTGATGGTTGCCAGTTGCTACAGGAGAAGTGGTAAGTTCTGTAATTTTTTGCAATTGCTGTCAGGTTTGTAACATTTTTTTGTAATTCGTTGGTGGTGTTGAGCCTGGAGAATAATGAGAGGGGTTTATAGGAAAGATGGAGACAGACTGGGGTCTGCAGTTCCTGGTCACAGAGAAATGGTTTTAAATGGAAAAAGGGTAGATTTACACTGGGCATAAGGGAGAAATTCTTTATTGTGAGCATGGTGAGACACTAGAAGAGGTTGCCCAGAGAAGTTGTGGATGCCCCATCCCTGGAGGTGTTCAAGGCCAGGTTGGATGGGACCGGGAACAGCCTGCTGTAGTAGAAGGTGTCCATGCCCATGGTAGGGCTGTTGGAACTCGATCTTCAAAAGTCCCTTCCAACTCAAATCATTCCATGACTCTGTGATTTGTTTTGTTTTGATTGATGTTTTGATTTTTTCTTCTTCTGATATTTTCTGACTGATGTGACTGTTGGTTCTAAAGTTTGTATGAACATTCAGTTATGTGTTAGTTTGTTACAATTTTTCTCTGTATATAAAACATGAACTTTTTTTAAGTCCAGGAAGTGTGCCTGCACTGACTTATGCAGGAAACATTCCTTATGCTGTTCAATAAAATAAATAGTACAGCATAAATGATCTGATAGAAGGGCTTTTAAATGTAATGATAGTACCAACCAATCTAACATAAATAATTAGTTTTTCAAGTTGTTTAAGCCCCTTTCTTTGTCAGCAGCAGGTATAATTCTTTGATATTAAAATAGTATTTGTGTTACACGAACAGGAGTCTTAATGTACTGTATTTTCTTACTGGGAATATAATACACTGATAAGCAAAATGAAAAGAGACTAATCTTTTTGGGTTTTTTTCACCACCTAAAATACATTCAAGATACTTGATGATGTAAATGATACTCTTCTTTCTTGCTGTTCCATTTTGTCACTTTTCTTTATGGTTCTTTAGAACTTTGCAGTGCAGTCTTCCATAACAAATAAGTGTATTTTCTCACTCAGCTCAGTTATTTAATACAACAGTGAGAAAAGGAACGGGACCTAGGGGAGTCAGTGAATTAAGAACAATCAACACCACCCAAAACAGGACACATAAAGTGTTTTCCCATCAAAGAAACACACTGGGTTTGGCTGCTTTTTAGATTGTTTATAATTTATTGGTAAAATTCCCAGCTAATCATGTTAACACATCTCAACAAACTTTTTTTGTCAAGTACTTTATGGATATGATGTTTTAAATTCGTGGGTCAGTCAGTCCTTTCCACAATCAGTATGAGTCAAAACTGAAGGCAAAAGTCTTAAGGAATAATTGCTTCACTACCAGATCTAGGCACCTTTGCCTGGATTAGAACCACACAGTTTGTATTTTGATGGAAGGAAGGACAGGCTGAGCTCAGCTCTTAGATATTTCCGTTTGACCAATCCATACATTTGCAGTGTCAGATAAGTCATGTTAGGCTGATACAACTCCTCTAGTAGTTGTGTTGTAGAACAATGGTGTCATAGAGGAAGGTAAAAAAAAAAAGCAAAAATCAGGAAACTCCTCCTCATTAACTCTGTTATTTATGGAGTAATTTGGACTGTTTTCAGATGCTCTTAATTTTTACTATCAATTAATAAAGAATGTTAAGTTTGGTCTTACCAAATGTTGTCCTACAATATTAAATCATTTACTCTAAATAAAAAGATAAATTGATGTTAAAGTTGTCCAATTTCTCATCAAATATTCTTTTTTATGTTTGAATATGTGAATAGGAGATGTTTGTTTTGTTTGCAGGTAACTACCAGAAAGCTCTGGAGAAATACAAAGTCATTCACAGAAAATTCCCAGAGAATGTTGAATGTAAGTTGTTTCATTCAGTGGTTTCACTATCGAAGGAGACTTTGTTACATTGAATAAGTGTGGTAGTAATCATATGATGTATTTTTCATATGAAAACATCTTCATTAACTAAAATTTTTATTCATGCTATTGCTGCATGTTTTCTGTGACAGCACTGAAGGGTGATTTAAGAAATATGAGGGTAGTGCTGAAGAGCAATGAAAATAAACTTTAACTGAGTTGCATTGGATGAGTTCTTTCTTGTACATATGTCCTAAATTTTATTGTTACTTATTTAATCTTATGAAAAGATATGTGTATCTGTATTTCTAGTTCCTGCTAGTTGAAACTGCTGCTGTAAATTTCTAGATACGAGAAAATCTTATTGCTAAGTTTTACCAAAGTCAGGGTTTCCCAAAAAATGTAGAGGGTGAGATTTTGTTGCTGGGTTTTTAACTATAGTTGGTCAGCCAGTCTCTGGAAAATCCGTAAAGGATTTCAAACTAATCTATGGGAAACATAACTTTGAAGAGTAAGACATTTTGCAAAATCAGTCACACCTGTATTCGAAATAAAAAAGCCCTGTAGAAAATAAGGGTTGTCAGTGGTTGTGTAAACATTCTCTTCCATCCCACACTGTGCCTCACAAATTCCAAAATACAAGGTTGTCGCCAACAAGTCTGTGCTTTCAGATGCAGTGTGGGAAGAACATTCATTGTATTTTATTTTAAAATCGTATCATTCTGCTTTCACAAAGATATTGCTTTTTTAAAGAGGAATCACACAGCTCTCTTGTACAAGTGAAAGTCAGTGCTATAACTCCTCAAAGTTATAAACAAAATATCATGTTTGTGTTGGTCACACATATTTCAGAGGGGCATTTAGTAAACCTTTTAGAATGCAAATATGTTTCTGAATGTGGTTTCTACAAATTTCACAAATGGAGGCAGGAGTTAGGCAAGACAATTTAACTGGTTTAAGTTTTCTACTGCTGAAACAATGGTTCTTCCCTCATCCCTCCCTGACCGTGGGCTTCCTAAACCAGCAGCAAACTAACTTAGCACAAAATGAAATAACATGTTTGTGAAAGCAGTCCTGCTTGAGAATGGATCGTATCCTGCTTGTTTCTGCTTCAGTTCTTTGAAAGGAGTGTTGACAAACACATAAGAATACCAACAATGTTTTCAGAGTTTGGTAGAGTGTCTCAGGAGAATGTTTTTAAGGGGTTCTTTTGGTTCGATCATGCATATGGTTGATTTTCGTGTCAGCTTTGTTGGGGTATTTTAATTCTATAAATATTACTCCTTAAAAAATCAACCACAGCCAGAGAAAAAACCACATTTTGATTCATTTGGCATTTGCAAAATTGTTTTCAAAAAATTCTCTTGACAGCAGCTCCTCAGTAATATCTTACTATAATTGCTATGCTTTCCAGCTTCCAAAATATTTTGCAAATGTCAAGAGTTCTGAGCTAAATGAGTCAGTATGCCTTGTGCCTTCCACATGTACCAATGGTATTTGTACTGTTCATGGATACAGACACAGAGAAAATGTTGAATTACTTGCAAAATATCACAACTTGTGTAGTGATGCTGGACTGGAGTCACCATGTTTGCAGTTACTTGCACTGTTTGCCATTCTGCAAGTCCAGTTCTGTCAGGCTGCACTTGTTTTGATCTGCTTGTAAGTCTTGTTTTAACAATACTTTGCTTTCCAATTAGGCCTCCGATTTTTAGTTCGTCTCTGCACAGACATGGGGCTGAAAGAAGTCCAGGAATATATAACAAAGCTCAAGAAAGCAGAAAAATTAAAAGAAATAAGAGAGCAGGTAAGTTTGTTTCTCTGTGTATTATACAGAATCACTACAGGCATAGATGAAGCTAAAATAGTGTTTATGATACTTCAAGATAAACTGCATTGTTAACTTCCTGGTTTACAGAGGCCTTTGTTTTGGGGTTTTGCAGGTTTT
This sequence comes from Pachycephala philippinensis, assembly GCA_013397055.1. Lineage (NCBI taxonomy): Eukaryota > Metazoa > Chordata > Aves > Passeriformes > Pachycephala > Pachycephala philippinensis. Next base: position 9,731 of record VWZT01015752.1, read on the forward strand.
AGTTTTAAATTACTCATCAGTCTTACATCTGTCTGAATAGTTTCTGAGCACCAAATTTTCTGTGATTTTTAAATACTAGTGTAAGACGGACTGTGTGGACGTGATGGGAATGCCGGAGCCGCTCATATAATTCAATGTCTCTGGAATGTCGTCTTTCCTACTTACTTGCCAGATTTCATTTAATACTTTAGAGTATTTATGAGCCAAGTAATAATGCAGCTATAGGGAGAGATGGGAAGCCTGAGAATTTGTCCATGTAGAAGAACTCCTTTTTTGTTATACACAAAATTGCAGCATTGACATATTATACAGGTAGAAGTAAACTATTCATGTGAGTGCCAATTTTTAAACTGGAAAAAAAATTCCATGGAAAAGTAACAGGCTGTGAAAGGTATGAGATCATAACTTGTGTTCTGTTCAGAAGAGTGAGCTCATGTTTGTGTGTGTGTGTATGTGCACTCGTGCATTGTTTTCTTGCTATTCTGGTGATAAAGTGAGATTTTAAAATTAAAAACAGCTGCCTGTTTGAAAAGCATTATCCATCCTGTTGAGCTGCAAAGTATTCAAGGTTGCTTTGTCTATCCAGAGAATTGCCTCAAAGCTACATAGTCACATTAGGATACATTAAGTCTTAACTAATTTACTCAGCTCTTAGTAACACTTACTGGTCCCTTTTGATGCCAGATGATGTGCACATGCATCCTTAGCTGCTTTTGCTTAAGTTCCAGGGAGTCTGAGTATGCACATGAACACTAGGACTTTTTAAAAATTAAGCTCACAAGGGGGAACACTGACTGAAGGATTCCAGCTTCACACTACAACCATACTTTGAGGGGCTAGCTGAAGTGTACTGATTGGATTTTTCAGTAAATGTAAAGTTTAAAGCACTTGGGAAAATGGACAAAAGAAAGCAGTCCACAGCTGTAGAGGGATTAATATTCCTCCATGTCTCCCCATAATTGTATCAGTAAGCAAAACAGATGACCAGGTATAATGTTCCTATTCTAAAATTCATAATTAAGAGATTCACTGAAATGTGTTAAACAAGCTTTGCTTGGTTTCTGATCAGTTCAACGTCAGTGATAATACATAGTCCACTGCAGTAACTTTCAATACCTCAGTGCTGTACTTGAGAAAGCTCACCAACAAAACCAGTTAAAGCTGGATTATTTTATAGCTAATAAGAGAGAGAGGTCCCTGGAGATGGAAAGGCTATTTTCTTGCATGTAATGCTGGCCTTTTTTTTTTTTGCATTGAAGGAGTTAATAATAGATGGGCAAATGTCAAGGACTTTAAAGAAAACTTCTTTTTTTCTTTAAGAAAGTTAATATTTGAATACAATAAAAAAAAAAATTGTCATATCTCTTTCTGTTTACTACATATGGGAAGTGGGAGCTTTCCCAAACAGATTTCTGTACTTCCTGGTGAGGAAAAAGCTACTGATAGATTTAAATCATCTAAGTAACTTAAGAGTTTAGTAACAGAGAATTTAGTAACAGGTTTTTTTCATTCTGACTTCATTGTGTTAATGGAATTCATTGTCTTACCTGAGTGACAGAAGTATCAGTGGGATCCAACACAGACTCCTGGTAGCACAAGTTATTGCATAGTTGGTTTAGACTACTCAGACTTTCAGTAGTGATCATAATTCAGCCATGACGTGGAAAGCTCACTCTGTGTCTTGCATTTCAGTATTCCTGTTTTAGAGCCTGTCAACTCTATCCTGTCACACTGACCTTGCAAAGCAGGATCACAGAATGGTTTAGGTTGGAAGGAACATTTAAAGGTCATGTAATTTCAACCCCTCTGCTGTGGGCAGGGACACCTTCCACTGTCAGGTTGCTGAAAGCCCCATCAAACCTGACTTTGAACATTTCCAGGAATGGGCATCCACAGCTTCTCTGGGCAACCTGTTCTGGTGTCCCACCATCCTTGTCATATTTTTTTCTCCTTTTGTGCCCTTTTTCTGTTTAAAGCCATTGCTCCTTCTTGTGTCACCATAGGCCTTAGTAAAAAGTCTGTCCCCATCTTTCTTGTAAGACCCCTTTAAGTACTGAAAGGCCACAACAAAACTTCCCCAGAGTCTTCTCTTCTGCAGGCTGAACAACTTCAACTCTCTCAGCCTGTCTTGACTGGAGAAGTGCTCCAGATCTCTTTTCATGTTCATGGCCCTCCTCTGGGTCCTCTCCAGCACATCCATGTCCTTATATTGGATGCCCCAAACTGGACACACAACTCCAGGTGGGGTCTCAGGAGAACAGAGTAGAGGGGTCTTAGAACAGATCTGTCTAGACCACATAAGGTGTCTGTGATGGCACTTTGAATTAGCCAAAGCTTTATGGTAGATCTGCTTAAATATTTCCTCTAGTGTGTTACCCAGAAAAGAAAAAAAAGCTTTTAATTCAGCCTTTTGAATAAGCTTGATTGTACTATAATTTAAACTAAACCAGTTTTCATTTAAGCAGATAAAAATGAAATGCAGTAGGATTAAAAACGCAAACAAACCCCAGACAAACACTCCTCTTGCCTTTGTGCCCCCTCAAAACCACCGCCAATAATAAAAATAAAACAAGTTTCTTGTCAGTTCTGCCAACTTCATTCCTGCAGACAGACCAGTGTTTCCAGCCTGACTAAGCTCTGAATGGCAGCAAAACTCTGCCCCTGTGGTTCCTGGTGTGCTCTCTTCAGAACCTCTGAAGTCTGATGAGTTGCTTTCTGCTCCTTCTTGCAGCTCCTTGTCTTGGCGGGACATGCTCCCATGTCCTTCTTCTGGCTTTCTCCTCTGCCACACTCTGAAAACTTTCCAAGTTTTTCCCAAAGGAAAGGAACAACTTCTGCTCCCAAGGAACCCACTGACAGAGTTTTCTTTAAAATGAACACTGTTGTAGTTGGTAAAGGAGCAAGGACTCTAGGAAAAAATATTACAGGGGATGCTGCAATTCAGTATGCAGCTGCCCTGCATTAGCAGTGGAGTATCTTTCTGTGACAACCTCTACATCAGTGCTGTCTTGCAAATAATAGCCCTGCAGTTCCTTTTTTTGCTATTGATGTTACATCTGGGTTCCCATCCTCTGGTTTTGTGTTTGGGAAGGTTTTTTTGTTTGTTTGTTTCTTGGTTGGGGATGTGTGTGTGTGTGGTTTTTTGGTCTTCTCTCTACCATCTGGCTTTGGAAATTACTAAGGGTCTTTTTTCCTGAGAAGTTCCTTCTGTCATCCATGACCATACAGTCATAAACTATACTTTCAAGTTCTAAAATTACCAAATTTTAATATTTCACCACCTAACTTTCCAATAGGAATACTGGTTTCAGTTAGCAGTACCAGATACAGTTCTGTTCTTGCTCCCAATTTTAGACTAACCCTTGACTTCTCAATTGCACCCAGTAACGACAAAATAGGTAAAATGCTAGTGTAGTATACCTGTGTTTCACAGTCTGCACACAGACCTTGTCTTCCTGTAGAAATTTATCAAAATTTTCTATTTTGGCATTGTTTTTTCAGAATAAGTATATCCACATGGATGTTATACCAAAATAAATATTCTGGAGTACTTATTTCACTCAGTTCTCAAATATGGACAAGTTGTTAAATACTTCCAGCCAAGAATCTAGGAACATCTGTGGAGTTCATTCCCTGTAGAAATTTTTCTCCCTGATTCTCACAGCATTCAATTTTTACTGCAACCTTCATATGTTGGAGTGTTTGAGGGGGGAAGGGGGCTGGGGGTTTTGTTCGTTTTTGTTTTGTTTTGTTTTTTACTGCATTTACTGCATGCAAGACATGAAAAGTCTTCCTTTTTCATGTTTCACTCTAAAAAAGACAGGTAATAGTGTAAAAGTTCACAGAGCCTCCTTGGCACTGCTGTGTACACACATTACTGTTTATTTCCGTAAGGTGAGCTTAATGGCTGAGAACGAGGGGCTGATGGGCTGTGGTGAGAAGCAGCGATGATAGGTGCAAATGCTGCAGGGGCCTTACTGCCTTCACCTTCAGGCATCCACATCTGGGCTAACCATCCTAAATGTCTTTTGCAGTCGTGGGAAAAATAGGCATTTTTAGGGTGGAAACCTATTTTGAATGTCTGCTTTTAGTGTGGGATAACTTACAAACTACGCACTTGGAATTTTGCAGGAGGTAATCGTATGTTTAAGCTGTAGTTCTTGTGTAATATTTTGGGAGGAAAGTCGTAGGATGTAAATGCCAAGAGGGCACTATCACATAGGGACCGCTTCCCTTGGGCAGACAGAAGCTGAGCTTCTGCTGTCAGACTTGCTGTCAGTCATTCAACATTTGGAGAGTCTGGACAGGCTTCCTGAAGGATTGGTATATGCTGCTTCACTGGGCTGTGAAAAGGATATTTAATCCAAAATTCAGAGAACATATTTTAGACTTGAGGATTTCCCAAAACAAATAAAAAAGTGTGAGAAATTCTGGTCCCAGACTGAATTGCTCCAAGACCAGTCCTGGTTTCACACTAGGCTCAATGCTTTCCTGTCTGACTCCGGTGGGTTTTGATTTAAGAGTTCTTCCTTTTTCTGTTGGCATTAATCTTGAAGGTTCTTTCACTTCTTTGGTATCATTCCAACTTTGCCAGACTTCATGATATTTTTCTGGTGAAAAATGAGGGAAGAAGTTACAGTAATTGACCTGAAGACATGATGTGTGTTTTAATCAGATCCTGAATTCATGTTTTGAAATAAGATGCAGAGATACTTTATTTATAGCTGAGTGCTTTAAACATCAGCTTTTTGTATCTACCTATCAAAAGGTCCCTCTCTGAGGTGTCCCTTCTTATAATTGACAAGATGTATGCATAAGAAATTTGGTGTTTTGCCAGAAGAGCTAAGTCTGCCATGTCATACAAAGGTATTGCTTTGATAAACTGTTAAAGTTTTCAAATAACACTCAAAAAAACACAGCTGGAAGATGTTTATGGTGCCTTCCCCTGCACAAGAGAGCTGACTTTTTAAACATAGCTTTTAAAGTATTTACCTTCACCTTTATCTTGCATTTAGCACTCAACAGCAAATTAAATTCTGCTGTGAAATACAGTTCTGTGCCAAAAATTCAAAATCTAAGATCCATAGGGTGAATAGTTCTTTTTATAGATTCCCCCACTTCTCCTTTTTGAGTCTTTACAATAATAAAATGCTTGTGGGATTTACAAGATGTTAATAGGCAGAGGCTACTTTCAACTCATGCAAGGAGGGCTTTGTTGCCTGTTTTTTCAGCTGTACTTTACAAAGGAACATCTGAACTATTTTTGTGCACATTCCTTGTATAAATTTTATCTGAAGAAAAATAATTTATTGAGATATTCTATTTGAATTTCACAGAACTCTTGTTTTATATAAACATTGAATTTAACCTCGATTTTAAGGACAATTTTGTGTGTGGAAAAACAAGCTTTAGTAGTTACAGTATAGTAAGTCTAGCTTAACATTCTCCTACTGCTTTATTAATAAGCTGAGTTGAATTTTCGATAATTATCTCTAATATCTATTACTAATTGGGTTTTATTGTTCTGTTCTTTTCAAACCTTTTCCACTGTTCTGCAGCGCATTAAATCTGGCAGAGATGGCAGTGCACGTAGCCGCAGAGAAGGAAGTGGTGGTAAGTAGTCAATGCCTCTGCTTAAATACCAGTTTTGACAGGATCCTGAAGAAAATAGATTTTCTGAAAGTGTTTGTAAAGCCTCCTTTCATTCTGAAACGCACACAAATATGCACTGAGTAATATGTAAGTATTTCACAAATTTTGTTTCATACTTTTTGATTTTTTCATTGCTGTATGAAATCGCAAGTGGTACAGTGGCATGGATTTGGTCTAACATTTGTGTTTTATATACAGATCTTAGTATATTCCTAAAGCTAAATTTATGATTGTTTTCAGTACTGTGGACTCGAATGTTTTTATCCCATTAACTTGGTATTTGAACATTTTAAACTTTGGAATATTTACTGTAAGGAATCATTTATTACAACAAAACAGAACACATAAGCCACGGAAATTAGGAATTCATTGCTTCTTTATTTAACATGAAGGGAAGGGAAGGGAATTTTGTGCCCACCATGTAATCTACTATATTAGGTGTTTGTTACAATTTCAGCAGATTGTTCTGTGCAGCCAACTCTGTAATAAGGATAACGTACCCTAACTATCTTTGAGCTCATCCTTCCCCTTTTCTCTGTATAGCAGAACTGAAGTTCTGGAGTCTTCCCTAGAAGAAAGCTTCCTCTCTGACTACTCAGTCTCTCTGCTTCTACAGATTCACAGTGCTGATTTCCATAAATATAAAACTCTTGCAATGTAAGTCAGGAAACTGCCCTGTTTTGTCTTTTCTGTGCTAGGTACCCTGCATATTGCAGAGCTAATGATTTTTCCCTCCCATTATTAAATCCATGAAATTAGTAATGTAAACCTAACAGTCTCCCACTGCTGGTCTAAGGAAACTAGCAGACTTCAGGCTACTTCAGTCACCTGAAAAAAAAAAAAATCCATATTTTGACCCAAAAAGGAAATGGTTTCTTTGTATTCTGCTTTTGGTTTTTCTTGATATCAATGGGTCTCATTAGAAGATATCCCCTATAAATTCTTGCCTCTCTTCCCTTCCTTTAACAGAGAAATAATTTATATTTTTTTCTTAATTGGTAATTTTATTTCTTCGCCTATGTAGCAGATATTTTCCTACCCTTATCAAATTCAATAGGGTCATGAAAAGTCATGGCAGTTGCTAATGTAATCTGAAGATGACCTTAGAATGCTGTTACATCTATGAAGACTGCTTCCCTGGATTCTCTAAGAGTGAGTGTTAGGTGCTTGAGAGAAATCTCATTCCTTTTTCAGCTCTGTAGTTTCACTAGAGAAGCTTTTAAATAATTTCTTGATGTGTGGAAGAAACAACCATTCACCTAGGATTAAATTTTACCTGTTCTGGGCCTCAGGCCAAAGTAATTCTTTATTTAAGTAACGGAGAGGGATGGAAATGTTTCTGGGCTCTCCTTTGTTGCATAAACCTGATGATCAGGCAGCCAGCCTGAGATGCCAACAAAACAGCAGTGTGACACAGGATTGGTCCCTGTTCTCTGTCATAAAGTGGAATCCACTTTGGCATATAATAAATAGAAATGAAGAGCAGCATTGGTAGCAGGCAAGGGTATTTACACATGTGCAAGACTTTGCATCAGGTGTGTAGGCAAATAGCACAAAAGGTCTCTTCCAGCTCTATTTTGTAATTATCCCCACCCTCGTTAGTGAAAAATTATGTTTCAGGAGGGAGTGACTCAGTAATTTAGCAAAAGAAGATATTAATAAGGCTCATGCTGAAAGGATGCTAAGACAACATTAATTCCCCAAACTACCAGTTTGTCAATGTTTGTTTTAAAGACAGAAGTATCTATGGAAAGTATTCTTCTTTCTTCCTTTTTTTTTTTTTAACTTCAAAAAAATAAGAAAGAGGATGAGAGGTTAAGCAGGCTCAGAATTGACCTAGAATTTGCCTTATCAGTAATTCTTAGATTGTTGCTCAAGATACTATGTCAAACGTATGAAAGAGTGGAAAAGAACAGTTTGGGAACGAGTCTGTGTAAGAGCATGTTTGAGAAGTCTCCATTATACAAATTCAGTGCCAAAGATCCAGCCTTTCTGGGAATTACTCGGCAAACAAGCAGAGGTACAAAGAAGGTGCTGTAGTGAGCCTAGAGTTAACTTCCTGCTGGGATTCTTAATTAAAAATTGTGGTGAGCTGTACTACTTACATGTATTTTTAGAATGAGTCAAAGGCGCTGGGCACTGGCATTTTAACTGGTGATGTTGACTCTGGGGAGACTTATCAGTGAAGAAACTGGACACTCACAGCATCAGATGTTAAGGACTGTTTGTCCACATTGTACTGAGGATGGCTAAGAGAAACCTGAACACCCAAACATTTTATTTTGTCCAATGCTTGGCATTATTCACCTGGGTTATGAGCTGTATTTTGCAGTTTAATAGATTTCTGTACATGGCCTGTGTGAAGACATGTATGAAATATAAACATGGGTTATTTTATTTCATAATATTAGTATGCTTTTGATAAATTAATGACTTCAAAAGGAGAAAAAAAAAAAGAAATATTTGTATACATTTTAAGGTTAGTCTTTTCCAGTGGCGTTGCCAAGACCAAAAGGCATCATTTTCCTACACTGTATGAAGGATTTGCCATCATTACTGAACCCAGTGAAGCATGGAATCCTCCTTAGTTTAGTACTTACTAGCTAATTAAAGTACTTACTAGCTAACTGAAGTCTGTATGCATTCCAAATATTTTAGGTATGATGCCTGTTTTCTTTCTTTCCTCTTACCAGCGCACTGTCCCCATACTTGCTAGTATTCCTAACAGATTTTTTCCCCTCCAGTATTTTGTCCCTATATAGTTATTTATATTAAGAGTATTAATAATTCAGGTTTCCTTGTTTTAGGATGATCTAAAATTGCTTTTAAAGAGGAAGCTAAGAAGAAAAAGAACTAAGTCAGCAAGGTTTGTACTTCATAGGGCATCCAGTACTTCGCCAATATAAATTAAAACAGAAGGTGTATGAGATGCACCAAAGCACAGTGTCAGCAATGTGATTGGTGTGTGCATGAATGGTTGACAGAATGGAAATAGAGAGACCAAGGAAACTGACATCTCTGTCAATGTCAGTTGAAGTCTGCTCTTGTCCTGTGAGAAAGATAAACATTAAATCTAAAATGCCTACCCAAAATAGAACACATTTGTCACTCACTATAAAAAGTGAAATTTTCTTCTCCCCACAATTATCAGATTTATGGTTTTCAATCTTACTTGAGTTATGTTGGAAGCAAATTACATTGAAACAGTCCTATTAAAATTACTCTTTTTAATTTAAGAAAGGAGAAAGAAAAAAGCAAAACCACAACACTAAAAAACCTTGAAGGAGCTAACAGTGCATCTGAGTTTAGGCACTTCTCAAAGATTTTCTTTCCAATAATCTTTTCTTGTTTTTATACTCACTTTTTTGTATTTTGCAGATATATGATTGTAACATTCAGAACTTAGAAGCTGGTGCACTGTGGTTTTTACTACCATAAGAGAGTTTTCCTGTTTAATGGCATAATTCCTTTATATATGTAGATAAGGCAAAGTATGACGTTAAGGAATCCATTCCCATGGCAGTGTTTACTTGGTCTCTGCATTTGCCCAGCTCTCTGAATGGGGAGTTTTGTGCTGGATGAGAGGAGCCGTGCAGTCTCGGACAGGAGCCCAAAGAAGCAGTGTTGAATTCACAAGATGAAAGGCTGACTACTTTGAATTCTCCTTGTTACCTAAGCCTGTCAGGATGAATTTGGAAAATAAACCACATGGGAATAATTTAGGTGTCTTTTCCCTTTTTCATTTCACTGGTGACTGCATCAGTTTGTCCATCCCCAAAAATTTCCTGTGTTCAAACACCCTTTACCATCCCATAGGGATGTCCTCATATATTATGGAAGTATGTTTTAGATGTTAGAGATGTAGGCATCCCAGATAATCCTGGCTGTGATGGAGACAAGAGATTTTGTTGTTACCCTGCAGCCAGGACATGACAATCATTTATATTTTCTAGGCTTTGTGTGCCTGTTGATGCCTCATTAATTACAAGTCATTGTGGGATGGTTCCATTGTCTGTATGTGCAAAATAGAAAAACGTTTTTTAATTAACGGAGAAGGGAAAATCTGTTGAAATTAAGATAACATCTTGGTCTGTTTTCTGCTCTGAACTCACCTAAGGAATTAGCTGAACTGACACACCACAAACAATTTTCATTCAACAGAATTTCAAATCAAAATGAACAGCAGTGAAGTTATAAATTGCATTTACTTCCTATGCTCTTTCACAGTTTTAATATAATATTCTGCCTTCTATACTCAACTTACCCTTCTCTTTGGTCAAACCAATGCCCATTCTTCTCCAAAGATGGTGTCTTCATCCCAAATATGAAAGATACACAGAGAAGCACTTAAAACACATTCTGGAGTTAGTGGAGCATTAGCCCATTGTGCTCTTTGTTACATAAACATTTTACCGAGGAGGTAGATTACCAGACAATCTAACCTTTTGATGTCTTTTCTTGATCAGTAAAATAGTACTAAAAATTCTAATTTATGTCCTTTGTGATACTGGAGGAATTTCCAATGCAGTAGTCTCATTACTGTAATTACAACTAGTTAGATTCCTTTAAAAAATACATACAAATACCATGGATTTTATGGGTTGAAGTACACACAGGTTTCATGTGACATAGGAAGTACAGAAACAGATAAAATGATTGAGAATCTTGTTTGCTAGAAATCACTACTTAAAATAGGACTATTACCAAACAGGATTATTTTTGCAGTATGTTGCATTATTCTTTGTTCTGACATATGAAATTAGTTTTTTTAAATTATATTTTATATTTTGATTCTTTTTTTATTCCTGTCCAAATTCTATGTGAAGGAATTAGTTCAAATTAGTTTTTGTAAGACACTGAACAAATCTAATTGAATGAAACAATTCTAATAGAATAATTTAAATATCCTAAATATAATATTATGGCCATGACTTTTAAACAGATGAGAGGAAGGAATGCACTGTAAAAGGTATTAGCATGCAGACTGTATTATTTATGTCTTTGTATGTGTAGTCCTCAGTTAAGGCTGTTGAACACAGACTGTGAGGGGAAGGTAATGTCAGCATAATAATCCAAGTCTCAAGTATAATAATTTTACAGAGTAAATGTATTTATAAATCAGATTTAAAAAATATATTGACCAGCTCTGCTTAATCAGTTCTTGTTGCTTTTTCAACTGAAATCTGGAGCCATGTTCCTGCGGTCAGTTCCTGTGGATATATCCCCACTGTCACCCCAAAGTGAGTACTGGGGCTGGCCTCCACATGAACTACAGTAATAACTTATTTAATAAAAGCCCAATAAGTTAATAAATAAGGAGAGGATATTCATTGCAGTGAAGGTTTCCTTAGATACAGAGAGCAATTTAGTTTAGCAATGGTCTTCCATTATTCAAAAGCTGCCTTGAATCAGAAGTAGGTGTTTGTGTACAGTTAAAACTAATAGGGAATTAATTTGCAGTTTCAGAAATATCTACCTATAGTCCTCTGATTATAGGTACAATGAGATATTAATACTCAAAGCTGTTCTCTTAGTAGAGAAAAACTACAAATAAAGCTTTTCATCCAGAGTTTTTATTATTGTCCTTTGTCCCAATGTTAGCTTTGTTTTCTTCTGTGTATTACTTCAGTGGAAGTTAGTTTCATTCCCGTAATTCAAAGTGTGTACAAATATATATAAAATATTTTTCCTAGATGGAGTGAGAGCAGCAGGGAATGGTGAGCTGAAGTTGTAAAACTTGCTTCCCAAAAGTATGTGTGTCTCTGATAAAATGCTTTAAAAACAACTCTGTCCCTGAACTTCTCTTCACTGTAGGATATCAAAATCCTGAAGTCTCCATTGCAAGCTTATATTCCTTAACATTGCCAAATTATGTGTGAATGTATACTGAATAAAAACATGCAGATGATTCTTCTGCAAACAGAACTACAAAAAGTAATTTCGAGATGAGATTTAGACTTCTGGCAGATCATGTTATATGGTCAACAGAATCTTTAATAGCTGCCATATTGGCAGCCAAATCCTGTATCCCATGGCAGAGTGTCAAGAACAGCTTACCCCAAATGGCTCAACAGCTAGGACATTCTGAAAAGCTGGAGCTGTGGGTTTGAACTCCCTCAGGTGCAGGAAGGCATTGAAGCCAGGCCTCTCACTTCTTGAGCTGCTGTCTGACATCTCCATGTAACGCAGATGGTGTCAAGCACCTCTTACTTTCTTCTGGATGCACTTTAAAATGAAAGGTGCTCCTCTTCCACATTTTTAGGTATGCTCAGAGCATACTGCAGTCCACAGAGACTTGATGTGGTTTTGCACATTAGCCTAATTTAAACCAAATGTGAAGAACTAACCAAAGAGTTGTTAACCTTCCCTTCACTCTTGCTAGATATAATGGTCATACAGAAGTAAGGTGAGCTGTGTTACTTTGCTGATCTACCTGAGAAAAGGGTTTCATTAGGTTAGTTTTAAATGTACCAGGAACCTGCTCCAGCACAGCCTGCTACAACTGGACAGTGGAGGGGGATACGACACAGAGCAGAAAGGGCAGCGTGCTCCCTTCTGTGGTGAGGTGGGTCTGGATTGGCAGGGTCAGCGTAAATGAAAGGGCTTCACGTTTTGCACTTACTGCCTCACTCCCTTCTTGGATGTAGCCTTTATAAAACTTAAGGGTCCTAGAATGTCCAAGGAAGCCTCTGTTTTCAACTATTTTTTTAGGGCAGTAAGATATGCAGGTAACTAGTGGGTATCATGTTGATCTCATTCAGTTTGGTTTGTCTAAAATCCTTTTCTTCCTTCCTTCAGTTAATATAAAGTCTTTCACTGACACCATATGTTTTCCTGCTTGACAGTTGAAAACATTTGGTGTGCCATCTTCCTCCTCTTTTATTTTCGTTATATCCAGTTCTTCCATTCTGGGACCAACCAATTAAACCTGTGGAGTTTCTTTGACTAGTTCAGTCTTCCCCTAGTGTAGTTTGCTGTATTGTTCCTGTCTTTGCATCTCTTTACTGCTCCTTACAACTTCATTTATCATCTTAAAAATTACTTGTTCTCCATTATGCAAGACTGTGCCTACTTCTATCCTGCTCTTTGTCTTGTTGATTATTTTGTATTTTCCTCAAAACATTTTCATCCACACCATCTTTTAAGCCCAGCTCTCACCTCCTTGTTGCACAGGCCTGTCCAAGAGCCCACTGAAATCAAGGGGAGGCCCTTTTGTAGTTTCACAGACCTCTGGTTGAGTTCCTCTCCAGGCAAACCCATTGATTTCTCTCCATTTCTTCAAATCCGTTAAGTATTCACTTCTTTCATGAAACCTGTCAGTGAGAATTGGTCCTAGGGAAGTGGATGTACATTAAAATACGTTTTCCTTGCTTTGAAATTTCAACTGTAATCTGTATCTTGTGAACTTATTAAGTGTTTGATATGTGACTGTATGTATTAGATCTTTCTTGGAGCAGAGACATTGTCTTCCAATTTAGGGCTGAGCAAATAGAAATCTGCAGTAGTATTTATAGAGAAATAAACGTTTGTCAACTTTGTAGAAGTTTGCAGGGGGTTGTTTTGTTTGTTTTTTTTCCTTTTAATTACAACAATATCTATTAAAGTAACATTTATAGTAAATAAGACAATGGAAATGTGTTGCCAAGTCCAGACTTTGTAATTAATGTTTGCTGAATGAAACCCATTTTTCCTTCTTACAGATGGAAGACTTTTAATACCCACATTGTTTGTTGTTGTAAACGAACATGTTTCTATTTGACTGTACCTCCTGCCTTGTAAATAGACCAAGTCAAACTCAAAATGTTTTCTCCTAGAAGAAAAAATATTGCATAAAAATTTGTTGTAGCAGATGAGACTGAAAGCTTGCCATGAATGTGCAAAAGAGATTTCAGAGGTGAACAAAATATTTAAAGTGTCTGGAATACTGCTGTGGCAAGAGAATGTTAATCTGATGTTGTCTGGGCAGGAGGCAGCCCTTGGAGCCGACACATTCCTTGGGGCCCTGCTGCAAACTGAGCTGCCAGCGCCGTGTTTACAGCGAGGTGCAGGGCCAGGATGGTCTGTACACAGGAACTGTGCCTGCTGCCACGCAGACAGCACATGGCAAATATACTCTGATAATTAAAAGCAAACTTAGTGTTGCATTTAACCTTGACAGTATTGAACAGGTGGATCACACTGATGTATTAGTAGGCACACAAACATAGGAAATGTCCTGTGTACATTGTGACAGTGTTTATATTTATCATGCTTATTTTAACTCCAAAATGTGACTGTAATTTATAAGCAGCTGAAATGTCAGCCTTCGAAGCAGAAATATTTTAATGTGTTTACTCCAAAGTAATATGGCTGTGTACATTTTTTAAAAAACATTAAGACACATGTGTGGACACAGTGTCCACTGTGTTTTAAAGACCACTATTACAAATGAGTACTGTATCTGTCATGAAAGGATGGTTTCATCCAGGTCTAGTTTGACAGATAGTAGTAGCTGAATTGATGTTGTTCTTGTATCACGGTTTCACAGAACATAACAGCATGTTATTTGTCTTTTTTTTTTTTTTTCCTGTTCCCCAGATAGTGGTGGTACCAAAGGGGAAGGACTGAGTGCCAAACTAAAAGCACTGCCTGGAACAAGTGAACCCTATGAAAGCAGCAGCAGTAAAGAAATAGGCAAGTGGACATCTTATACCTTTTTTATTTTCATGGTCCTCAGAGAGAGGAGAAATAAGGAGAGAGGAAAAAAAAAAGTTATTGGAAGAGTATGTAAAATTAGATAATTGAGGAAACATTTTCCTCATGAAAATGAGGCTTTAGCTTCATTGTTCAGAGCTCACAATAAAGTAATTGTAAATATTAAGAAATGTGGCCCATGTTAATAGTACTTTCGATATCTGTCTGCTGCATCCTTTAAGTCAGTTCTTGCAGTTCTGCAGTCGTAAGTTCTTCAATAAGATTGAATTTTCAGAGGGGTTTAAAACCCCAAATCGGTGTGGAATGTGATACTTCCTAAAAAGCCATTCCTTAAACAAGTCATCAGTCTTGCTGTTCCTTGCACGTTTCCAGAGTTTTTTTCTTACTGTAGTATAATAAGAGAAATTTATTTTAAAAAAAAAGTCTTCTATCAGTAGAACTCAGGAACTTTGCTCTTGTGCCCTGCCTCAGTTCCTGAATGCGGTGTTTTGTTCTCCTTCAGCGTTCATATGCTCTTTGTGGTGTGCATTTCAAAGACACAGATGTGTAGTGCTAAATCCTAATCTTGTGTTTGATTTTGTATGTTTAAAACAAGCTAAAGCTAAAATAGTTTGTAGCTGTTTCACATGTATTTATTTAAATCGTAGATGCCTCCTATGCAGATCCACTTGGCCCACAACCAGAAAGACCAAAAACAGCAGCAAGAAAAAGAGCAGAGGAAGATGACTTTGCAGATGAAGAACTAGGAGAGGATCTGCTTCCAGAATAGCATATGGGCCACTCATCATTTTTTTTAATCCTTGTAAAAGTTTTAGCTGAAAAACTTTTCATTCATGACGATTTTGTAGTGGATTTTTATAAACTATTTGTGAAATGCTTTGAACATGTGGTACCTTATGTTAAAAACATGGATTTGTAATTGCAGTGTCTTCCGTGGTTGATTTTAAAAAAATAATGGTGAGGTTATTTTACTGATGCATAAGATCTACACTACTCAAACGCATTGCAAGCTGTATCAAATTTATGAAGCTTTTGCTTTCAGAGGTAAATACAATGATAATATGAAACAGAGAAGCCTCTAAAATTTCATCTTTCAGTGCAAAATACCCTGAAGCAATGCTTGTAAGGTTGAAAACCCCATATCCTTCATCCAAAGCCAGAATTTATTTAAGGCCTGTGAACTGATGTTCTGAGAATGTTGGGTGTGACTTTGGTCTTCCTTAAGGTCCCAATTCAGCAAATCACTTCACACTGATACCAAAGAAAGCATCTTAATTTTAGTCTACGTTTAGATGAACTAGGACCATTTTGCAGTCTCTTGGCAATGTCCTTATTTTTGTTTTTGACCACTTTAATTTTGAGTGGTCAGAGTTGTCAGGATTTCAGCCTACTTTGTTCAGAATTGCTAATTAGATTGCAGCTTTTGAGCCTTATGTTGGAGATTGTGGCACCACCCACACAGTGGTAGTTTTCTACAGCTTAATCTGAGTATGGGCAAAGAAGTTAGTTACAGAAATCACCATTTTGCTTATGAACTGAACAAGTTTGATCTGAAGTTACTGAGACTTTAAATTCCTGTAGTAGGAATCACTTTGGGGAGACAAAAAATATTAGTCAGGTGTTCAGAATTTCCTAATAAATAGTTGCAAAACTAGTCCACTGAGATGGCTTGTTTTTGGAACCCTGGCATGAGTTTGGTTTAATAGTTAGACTTTGGTTATTGCACTTTGAAATGCAAGGATACAGTCTTCTAAAACTTTGAATGCTCCTTCTCGGTGTTGGTGCTCAGGCTGTTTCCCAGCCAGTGACACTGGAGAGGTCTCTTTGTATCTTCATGAAATGTTTTTCCAGGTTTTAAAAACACTGCCCAGTTTCATAGGACTTCTGCAAGTGGTCGGAAGTGTCCTGTGGGCTTCATGGCACAGCTGCTGAGCTGCTTTGTGCATGGCATGCTTCCCGTGGCACTGGAGCAGCGCTCCATCTGGGACTGCACCGCTTCCGCCTGACGGTACGAGCTGAGCGCGTTCGGTGCGGTTTATGGAACACCCCGAGGGACTCGCCAAAGAATAAAGACACGGTAAGCTCTGGGGCCCGGTCCTTCTCAGGGGTGTGGAAAAGAGCATGAGAAGGAGGTGGATGGCAGCTGCCTTATTTCTGCAAGTCTTCTCTTGCCTGCTCCTCAGGCCTGCTGTATCTCCTGCTCTGGTCATAGAATGACATATTCCTGGATGTCATGGTAGTTCCTTCTGTCAGGCTTAGTCTTGGAAGACCTAGACCACCAGGATGCAATGTGCCAGGCAGGAGGGAGCATTTTCAGCTCCAGACTGCGGTGGCATGAGGTATCCGAGTTACTCACAGTTAGAGAAAATATTTGGGACCATGGCAGGGAGCATAGATAAACCTGTGAAAGAGTGCAGAAGGAAGGCAGGTGAGATACTGCCATGGTCTTCTTACACAAAGACATTTGAGTAGACTGCAGTGGGTTGACCCTGGCTGGATGCCTGGCACCCACTGAAGCCTCTCTATCACTGCCCTCTGCAGCTGGGCAGGGGAGAGAAAATGTAACAAAGGGTTCATGGGTTGAGATAAGGACAGAGAGAGATCACTCACCAAATACATCATGGGCAAAACAGGCTCAAATTAGAGATATTAATTGAATTTATTGCTAACAAAATCAGAGCAGGATAAT
>VWZT01015752.1:33080-57444 GCA_013397055.1 Pachycephala philippinensis
AGGAGAAGCAGCCCGGGCGCCATGCAGCGAGGCAGGGTAAGAGGCTGCGGGCCGGGGGCTGCGGGGCGCGGGCGGTGCCGGGCGGGCGCGGTGTCCCGGTGTCCCCATCCCCGCTGACGGCGGCGTCGTTGCAGGTGCGGGCGGCGCTGGCGGCGCTGCTGGCGCTGCTCTGCGCGGCGCTGCTCCCGCTCCGCCCGGAGGCCGCCAGGGCGCCCAAGCAGCGGCCGGCGCGGACCCGGAGCTGCGGCGAGCGGCCCGAGGAGCTGCTGGAGCAGCTGTACGGGCGGCTGGCGGCGGGCATGCTCAGCGCCTTCCACCACACCCTGCAGCCCGAGCCGCCGGGCCGCCAGCACAACGCCAGCTGTCCCGCCGGAGCACGGCCGCCCGCAGACAAGAGGGTCCGGCTCCCCGTCAACCTGCGCAGCGCATCGCCCTGGGCATACAGGTGACTCCGGGCGCCGGGGAAAGAGGGGTGCGGCCGCCTCGGGGGGTCCTGGTGGGCTGAGGGGAGCCGAGGCGGTGTCCCCGTGTGGGACCGGCAGCTCCGGGCTCCGCCGGCTTTCCCGCGCCGTGCCCGCGGCGGCTCGGGAGGCGAGGGGTGGCCGCGGCACCGGGCAGCAGCCTGCGGGAAAGGTGCTAAAGCACACGTGTAAGTAGACGATACAAGGTAATTGTGTAAAAACAGGAATATGTCTAATGGGCAATAAGAGAAATGAATGAGGTGGAGCAAGCCGTGCGATGGAGCGCACATCCACACCCACCAGGGAGCACAGACCACCCTCAAAAAGTCACTTGGGCGAATTGTCATATGTGACAATCTGAGGACCCTCTGCAAAAGATCACCACCAAAGAAGCACCTCCTGACTCTGCAGCAGACACAGAGGGGCTCAGATGCTTTCCCCAAAATGTGACTCCAGACACTCTGCTGTTTCTAAAATACATCAGGGTACAGTCTGTGTTCAGGTCACCGCCAACAGAGCCGTATCTTCACCTACCAAACACTCCCAAGGGCTTCATGTCCCGTTTGCTGTAGGAGTGCAGGCAAGGAATGAGTACCGCGATACTCTACACCTGTGTTTTCAACCTGTGCTTAGCAAACCTCCTTCCCCTGAGGTTGAACAGGGGCTGACAGACTATTTTTAAGGGGGCATAAAAACAACTAAGTAAAGTAAATTTGTTGTGAGGCTGGTTAATACACAAAACAAGGGCCTGCACTTCTATAGGAAGCTCTGGAAAAGCTTGGAAACCACTGATCTAATATACTAAACCTAGTGTGTGATCCCATTCTCAGAGGACTATGAAGTCTTCTGGTGGTTTGAATAAGACTGAGTTCTGTTTACAGCTTTCTGTAAAGGACTGCAGACAACAGGAAGCTAAAACATGCAGACTTGAACTGACCTTCCTGCTACTTTTTATACATTATCTTTGGTAAATACTTTCTGTGCATTCAGCAAACAGTTATCTCCTTGTTAGCACTCTCCAATAAACATTTATTTTATGGCATGGGTTTTGCCCGCTTTTAGTGTAAGAAGTAATCCTGCTGAGAGAAAGATGGTTTATTTGCTCAGTAAGCCTTTCATAAGCAAAGTATTTTTAGCAATACATTTTCTCTAAGCAGACTGAGGATTTTTAAGCTACCTAAGAGTGCGCAAAGTAAATACCATGAACGGAACACCTACCATTGGGTTCAGGTATTTTTTACAGTGCTTTTGCAAAATGCTAGTGCTATCAGAAAATTGTTCTTCTGGTCTGAAAACATCCATCCTTACATCTCGTTGGACAGGTATTTATTTTCAGTTGGAGCTCTGTATAGGCTTACTTCTTAACAGAGAACCAGCTGCTTTTTAGGGTCTGGCTTACAAAAGGTTTATTAAGAAGCTGTAAATCCACTGTACTTTTCATCAAAATGTTTTCAAGACAGACCACTAACCATTCACATACAAGTAACTTGATGACATCTCCAAGCTAGGAATTTTAAAAGATAGTGGGAAAAAAGTATTACACCATTAAAAGCAAAATCTAAAATTATATTCAGAGGGGAAAATGTTTCTGTAGAGTAAAGAGGCCTGAGTACACTGTCTAGTTAACAGATCTCATTTACAGCTTTTTTTGTGACTGCATTTTTCCTGTACCATTAGTGTGCAAAGAGACAGCAACAGATATCTCAAGATGTGTAAGTGAAGTGTAAAATATAAGATTGCTAAGGTGCATTAGCTATTACCACCTGCTATCTCATAGATTTTGAAGCCAGATGTGAAAATTTGTTTGGTTCTGTGGTCATCAGCTGGGTACCCTGGAAGCTCGTTAATCCTTTTAGATCTACTCCATATCCTTGAGAAGAGCACACGGCTCTCCATTAAAGACTGCAAGTAATGTCCCATTATGCTTTGTCAATGGTTAACCAATTTCACTTGTACAATCCCAACAATTTCTTCTCCATGGCTGGAGTGTTAATCTGAAAAGCTGCACATGGCTCTCTTCCGTATTACAGCACTTTCTTGACAAGCCTACTTGCATTTAATCCTTTTCCCTCATAAATTGCTCCCCTTCACAGATTCATTGCTGTCTCCTGAACTGCCTTCTGGATCACCAAAATTGTTCTAGTGGTGAATGCTTATAAATAAATTCACTATTGGCAGACCCCTCTTGTATGCCCTGATAGGACACTGCTCAAAGGCTGAATTTGACTACTTGAAATTTGCATCAAGATGCCTGTCCCATTCCAGTGTCTCACGGACATCCTGCTCTCCGGCTTCTTTTCTGCACCTAAAGACTTACAGTGCAATTCATTTCTGCTCTGTGCATGAAGGCTCTTTTTCCTTTTTGACCCGCATTTTAATGCCTGAGATACCTCATGCTGTTTCTCTGTCTTCATTGGTGTTGCAGCAGTTCCCATTGTTACCATCTGCAGATTTCATTAACATACTGTTTATACTCCCTATTCCAGGTCATTAATAATGAAGATATTAAGTCTGGCTCTACTTACCTTCCCCTGAATATCTCCCCAGGCACCTGCTCCCAGCTGTTTAACACTGCTGCTTGTAATTCTTCAGTTCACATGACTGTTCAGTTCAAGTCAACTGGAATTTTTTCGTATTAGCATTTATGAGAAAGAATCAAATGTATTACTTAGAGAACTGTGTATAACTTTGACCCTACTGCATCGCCTGTATCCCAAGCCTGTCATTCTGTTTAAGTGTGGAAGAATTAGGTTTGACTGGCTCAAAGCTCAGATAATCCTTGTGTGGCTTCTTTGCTTATCTTTGTTCTGTGCTTACTGTTTATTTTCCATTACTTGGTCTTTTAATTTGGTTACACAAAAATCAAGACTTACATCACTTTTGGCTTGCTACAACCCAGAGATACAGGAGTAGTCCATGGATTGCACCACAGATCCATCTGGTCCCCGACCCTACTGCTAGCAGCAACCAACAGGTGGTATTTAAGGCAAAAGTTAGGGAAAAATACTAATTCGTGTGTCTGATACTGAAATTCCATCCTGATGGCCACAGGAGATCCATCTATAACTCAGGGCATGGGGTTTAATCACGCGAATCACTCTTAGCTCTGCAGGGCTATAAAGAGACAGCAGAGTTCCCTGAAGTCAGTTGAGCACTGTGGATTTGCTCAGCACTTCAGGAAGTTGGGCTACAAATTACCCAGCTTTTCTAAAAAACAGAGCCAGCAGCAGCAGTTCTGCCATGGAATCGTCCTTCCATGAAATCATCAGGCTGACTGTGTGCCAGCTTGTGACATCTATCCAGGGGTTGCTTGTCCTTTTAGCAGTATTACATGGACAGTCAATGAAATCCAGAAAGCCTGCTTGTACAAGGAGGTTCTGGCAAGGGCCACGTGGCTACTGCTATGGTTCGGAGTTGCTTAGCAAGAATTAATGATATGGGTGGACCTGCAGACAGCACAGGATGGGTGCTCTTGTTAACCTTTACAGAAGCCACAATCGTGGTGATCATTAGCAGTGCAAGCACAGCTCCAGAGATGCACAGACAAGTTGCTCATGGACAAGAGCCATTATAAAAAGAATTAATTTTAAATGTCTGCCTAAATGTTTGTGTGGTTTGATCATGAAGCTCAGAGCAATGCTTGAAAAATCTGATCCCGCTGAAGTCAGCAGCACTTTTACAGGTAGTGCTGATTTGTGATTCCATTCATGGTGCTGCAGAGCACAGATGACATTCATTAACCAGCTGTATATATCAGCTCTCTTTTTATTTTCTGATGTCTTAAGGCTATAAAAACAATCATAACTAGTTTGCAAACACACTTCTGCATGACTTTAGCAAAATTTCTTTATGCGTATTCAAGAAGTCATTCATGTTTCTGAATTTCCAAATCCCGTGGTTTTAGTTTCTGCCTCTGGGGCCTAATCCTACACCTACTAAGGGTTAATTTACAGAGATTTAATTGTCAGTGTTACTCTGATGATGTTAGCCAAGTTAGCCAGTCCCTCTCTCAAACATTGCCCAGCTTGTTTTTTCTGTTTTTCAAAAATCAGTTTCAGTTTATAAGCATCCTTGGTTTAGTGCTCATTTACATAAAATCTTAATAAAGGCAATACAGGCAAGTCATTTTTCACTGGTAAAAGCCAAGCTTGTCTGTAATGTGTTTGGACAAAGTCATACAGGAGGGCTTTCCTTCAAATAATACTCCAGCGATTTTCTAGAAGCTTATCCAAGACATTTTTCCAGGATTTAACATTACCATGTGGCACGGTGTGCATGTCCCAAAGATGCTGCCAAGAGAAAGAATACAAAGGGATGCAGAGATGCCATCCTTTTTAGTTGAGCGCGTTTGTACAGCTCCAGAAAATCAGTTAGCACTGGGCTATTTTTGTGCAAGCACTGTGCTACCTATAGTAGTAATACCTATGTTGCTGCCTGTATATAAAATAAACTAAGCATAACGTGAACAAAAGAACACCTGCTATAGGGAAATAAATGTCTTGGCAAGGGGGAAAAAAAGCTGTTAGCTCTTAATACTGTAAGTATTTCAGAGTGCGAAAGAAGGGGATGATGATCTGCTTATTAGACTTCTGATAACACCCAGCTGTTAGCCCAGTGCTAACAGTGATTTTCTGAAGGGTCGGCTGCCTGCCTCAGCACTGCATCTGACCCCGTGGAATCAGAAGCTTGGAAATTATGAAGTGACAATATTATTAAAAATACTACATATAAAAGTAGCAGTACAGGAGAAGGCAGATTAAGTCTCTGCAAGAGTTTTACTTCTGACAGAAAGTTTTCTCTTGAGTTTCCAGGCTTAGTACGTAAATGGCAGGAAGTTTGTTTTTCGCTGGGAGCTCTCAAAGCGCTTGTAGGGTCATAAGGAAAAGCAGCTGAGTCACACTTCATTAGCAGTTCCAGTTCAGCACAAACCTGCTTCTTGTTCCAGCAGATGGGAATAGAGCAGCCCAGCACAGCTCACTGCTCCTGTCACTTGGGAACCAGGAGCACTGGCAAGGCAGACTTAGCTTTACACAGTGGTGACCTCAGTTCACAGGACAAGGGCAGTTGTCGTGAAAGTGTCTGGGCTGTCTGGTTTGCAGCAGTGGCCACAGCAAATGACATGAAGCTGCAGGGGACACTTGAGCACCAGTGCAAAGTTGCATTTCTCTGGTTCTCCACCGCTCCTCCCAGCTCCATCCATCTCTTGGGTGTGTTTTTCACCACATGTCGGAAAGACGTAGCGGGAACTTGGAGCATGCGTTTCTACCTGGTTAGTTAACCTGATCAAACACATTTACCCTCTTCCAGAAGATGTTAAAACATGGCTTGTAGTGGTTGGAGTAATGGAGAGAAATCAAACTGCAGCAGCTGAGGTGGTGGTCATTTTCTGTGCAGTGTGATTATGCTCAGTTCATGTGAACAGAAGGAAGCAGGTCTGACTGCATTTATCCAGCTAAATGCTGGATTTTACTCCTGTTTGTTAGTGGTTCAGACCCAAGTAGGTTTGGGTTGCCTAGAAAGATACAAATGAGGTTTTATTTATATGGCTTTTCTGAACAGGTTTGAGCTGAAGATGCAGAACCTTGTATATGGCTCCAAATTTTAGTGACATTTGAGTAAAGGTATTAATTTCAGGAGCCATTACTTAGAGGCTTCAGCCATGAAGTTCTGGTCTGGATGCAAAACCACATCTATATTTTGAATCCATCATTAAGTCTGGATTCTGTCTGATTCCCTCCAGTCCTCACATAATGTATTGACATCGAACTTAGTAAAAGAGATTTTTTCCTTTGGAAAGTAGAAAACCATGCCACAACCACACCATCTTTCAAAAAACCCACCCCATTAATACCTGACTTTTTCCATGTGAGAATTTGGAGGAGAGAAACGGTTGTAGACCATGATTCCAGTGACAGTGTTCTCCTGTTATGAGTGAAACCTCTCATGTTTGCATGCAGAAGCATGTTCATGCTTTCCAGTAACATCATAAACCAGGTGCTAGAGATAATACAGTAGAGGAAACACCAATGACTTGACACATGGTGTGTTTAACAATCCACCACTGAAATTACTCACACTTGAGTTTGAAATGGGAATGTATCACGGTAGAAAGGCCTGTGTTCCCCTTTCTTCCCTTCTGCTGGCTACCAGACATTTTATTTCACACTGGTGTGAGATCCTGTAACATGAAGGTATTTCCTGGGGAAAGTAAGCGAGTATAAATGGGACAGAGGAGCATTGCAAAAAATATCTGCAACATCATGGATTTCTGGCTATGAGAGAACTGGTCAGATCTTTTTGTGAGGAAAATAAATTATTTGAATTTATATATATAAATATATATATTTATAAAATATATATATAATGGTCATTATATATATTAAAAAGTCTCTTTTCCTTGATGACAGGATAATCAAGTTTGTGTTTGGCAAAAGCTGTAATTCCAGATTTGCTTTAACCAGATAAACTGATGATACTTCTGAAAAGGGCAGCTCCCTTCTGTCCCCACCTACAGCTGTTTGTTCACTGTGGCTTGTTGGTGTAGAGCTCTGTGTACATGTGTGGCTAGACAGCTGACAGACCAAACCCCAGCTTTTGATGGAGTTACTCCTCAGTTGAATAAATTCCTGGATCAATCCTGTGACCAGAAAAACATCAGTGTCAGCCCAGGGGTGGGTGTGAGAGGGAGAGCCAGGCTGCCTGTTCTCACAAGGACAGATTTTGTTGACTAGCAGTGACTGCAGTCACAGCTTGAGGCAGACTTATGCTGTCTCTTCCAAACCTGAAACCTCTTTTCATCTCAGAGACAGCCTGAAGAGATAAAAGGTGAACACTTGGATACCCAAGGAAGTGCTGCCAAGTGCCCAGGAAGTGCCTGGGAAACACAATTTAGAAATTGCTTTAAATCTATTAAGATTTAAGATCACTTTAAGATCTATTAAAAGCTCCCACCTGGAGGACTGCATCCAGCAATGGGACCCCAACACAAGAAGGACATGGACTGGTTGGAGTGAGTCCAGAGGAGGCCATGAAGATGCTCAAAAGGATGGCGCATCTCTCCTATGAAGACAGGCTGAGCCTTGCAGTATCTAAAGGGGGCCTACAAGAGAGCTGGATAAGGACTCTTCACATGGGCATGGAGTGATAGGACAGGGAATAATGGCTTTAAACTGCAAGAGGGCAGATATTGGGAAGTATTAGGAAGTGAGGGTGGTGAGACACTGGCAAAGGTTGCCCAGAGAAGGTGTGGATGCCCCATCCCAGGAAGTTGCAGTTCATCTGAGTGTGGGCATGAAAACATTGCTGTTCTCTGGTTAGAGGAAGATACAGTAGACATGAATTAGAAAAAGCCATACAGAGTGCTGCTGTCAAGGGGAAGGCGCCTTTATGACCCCAAGTATTCTAGGGAGCAAAACCTATTGCAGAAATAATAGTACAATTCAATTCTATTTTAATTACTAATTTTAAAACATCATGTCATGGCTTTAACAATAGTAATGTTAAGAAGGATTTGTACCAGTTTTTGAAGAACTCAAGGCAGATAAAAAGTTAAGAAATGCCCAAGTGTCCTTTTTAAGGCTCTGTTTACCCATTCAGTCCAAAATGCACTCTCATTCTGTTTAAACTCTTGAATGTCACAATTCAGAAAGCCAGACCCTTCATACTTCCATGTGCACTGTAAGACCTAAGCAGTTCTGTAAGCTGTTCATGCTTTTTTCTTTACACTTTACAAATTAGAAGCCAGACAGCAACAGCTACAGCTATTTTTCCTGGCAAAGACAACAAAAACATGACATAATTATTATAATGATATAATAATTGTAATAATATGTAAGATTATATAATTCCAGATGAATATCCCTGTTTTTAGAGGTACTAATAAATCTTTATTTGCTGCTCTCTAGAATTTCCTATGATCCCACGAGATACCCTAAATACATTCCTGAAGCCTACTGCCTGTGCAAAGGCTGCCTGATGGGGATCTTTGGCGAGGAGAGCTTCCACTTCCGCAGCACCCCGGTGTACATGCCCACGGTGATCCTGCGCCGCACGCCCGCCTGTGCCGGGGGCCGCTACGTCTACACCGAGGATTACATCACCATCCCTGTGGGCTGCACCTGCGTACCTGAGCAGGAAAAGGAGGCAGAGAGCGTCAATTCCAGCATAGATAAGCAAGAAGTGAAGTTGCTGGTGAGCCAGAACAAGCCCTCATCAGAATGAAGAATGTATTAGGAGTCATATTTCAGTATCGGCCTCACATCGTCATCTCACCACCTCAGGAAACTGCACCGCAGCAGCAAACACACTCACTTGCCCTCTTTTTCTGCTTACTGTTATTTCAGATATAAGATGGAAAGTCCAGTCACTCAGATCATTAGAGATGGCAATTCATTTAACTTCTTTAGTTCATGTAAACTTGTTTAGTTCATTATTGCGAACTGCAAAATAGCCTTTTTTTTCCCCTTAGAGCAGAACATTCTATCTTTGCTTATTCACAGTAAATTTTAGAAGATGATGCAACTGTAAGACATGGTAGCTATTACTATCGCAGACTACTGGTTATAGATACTTTTAAGGAATCTCTTATACTCTACTTTTAAGTACCATTATATAAAAAACACATAGCTGCTGTACATGTGACAAATCAGCAGTTAAAAGGATAATTTCTCAGGCTGAGAGAGCCTCCCTTTATACTACATAAACTCCAAGCTTTACCTCTGAGCTGTTACCTCTTTTGCTAATTTATACACTACAGCAAGGAAACCTTTGCTGAGTTAGTCGTTCATGAAGCAATATTCTATTTGCTTGCTATTTTTAAACTTGCCAAATTGCTAAGGGTACAAAGGTGTTGAGAAAAAAATATGCTAGAATATTGTAAAAATGCAGCGGACTTTCTTGATGTGGACTAAGTCTAATTATACAGAAAATATCAATTAGAAGAAACACAGTTTGGGTCCCAAGAATTCTGTATTTGATTTCATCCATCACTGACTGCTTAACTTTCTTGTGATAAAACTGTGTTCCATGCAGCTGAAAGGCCAAAACCTTTTTCATTGTAGGAGAGGAGATTCCCCAATAAAAAGTAAGTACCGAGGATAGGCTTCACCTCAGGTGCTCAACAGGTGAGTAAGCAGGGTAGGTCTTAACTTCCAGATGCTACAAGAGGTCACTGAGTTGAGTCCCAGCTAATCCAAACTTGTTAAATCCAACCAATTTTTACAATTACTATTACTCATTTTTACCTATGCTACATGTAACAGACCCGCAAAAGCTGCCGGTCTGCGGACGCGCAGCCTTCCATCTGTGCAGCCTACTGCTG
The DNA here is from genome assembly GCA_013397055.1 of Pachycephala philippinensis. NCBI lineage: Eukaryota > Metazoa > Chordata > Aves > Passeriformes > Pachycephala > Pachycephala philippinensis. The sequence continues at coordinate 42,861 of VWZT01015752.1, forward strand.
ATGGAACTTGATGGCAGGCCCTCACCAGAAACCCTGGATACACAAAAACCTGCATTTCCAGAACAAGAGACTGAAGTTGACTCAGCCTAGTGAATAAGAATCAGGAATGACCAGGCATGCCTTGCACAGACATAACTCCTCAAAGGGCCACACTCGCCAAAACGGATAAACATCTGAATGCATAGCAGAGAACCTCTTTTACAGCTGAAGGATCATGACTGCAATATCTTTGCAGAATAAACATCATACGCAGCAATGTATCTGCTACATCATGAATCTCAAAATTGGCCTTAATTCACAGCAGAGAAGGCCCCTACACTACACAAACACACTCTTCTTTGGAGTGTTGTTGGATGAAGAATGGAAAGACTGTGAGCTAATCACAACTAACGAGTTAAAGAGACAATGAAAGTCATACGACAACTCCATGTTTTGGTGCATAATTATTGACTTTGCTCTCTCTGACTCAGTCTAGCATAACAGTATTTTTACACTAAAATTTGTGTAACTTCTTACAAAGCCTAAAATAACTTTAAGAACTCCAGAAATGAATAAAAGATTCCCATCACAATGTCAGATTGAAGTCTGTAGCTATGGTTTTTGTGCAGATGCTTTTCCTCAATTCTCCTTGTCTTTAGATCTGTGTTTCCTCAGATTGTGATGCCTTTATCTCAAGGGGATCCTCAAAGGTGAGTTCAAAGAGGGTCATAAAATGTTTATGCTACTCAGAGAACAGCTAATTGCCTGGCTGCTGCCAGCAATTATAGGTAGTTACCTGTTCCCCAGAGAATGTAAATACTTGCAGCAGTTACAACCTCTTTTCCTTCCTCCTAATGTGGAGGAACTTCTCACCCTCAGAGCAGAGGGAAATGGTAGTCAGAGGGGCTCAAATGGGAGGCCAGCCCACAAAATTGGAGAAACATTGCACTAGTTGGTGTTTCAGTAGCTTGATGCCTTACAACCGTAAGGCATTTCACCATTACATTGTGGGGTTTTTCTCCACATGAACACTTAAAGCAACGTGAAGTTGAGCCTTCAGAATCCACAGCATAGAAAGCAGTCTTCACCCTAAAAGGCAGTAAAATGACCCCAAACAACAACAGCAAAATGTCCAACCATGCAGCACTGAACATTTTGTAAATACCCAGGGGGGCTACCAGCCAAGTCTGGCCAAACACTGCCCTTCAGCAGGACTCAATTGTCTGCCCACACACTTTTGTTATACAAATTTGTCTGCAACAAATCAGTTATTAGAGCAGGTGGATATATTTGCATGATGCAGAGAAAAAAAAACCTCACTTTTTGTTGCAACTCTTTTCCCCTGTACTGCAGGCATTAATTATGGAGTCATTTTGAAGTTTTCAACTAACTAGAGCATGTTCAGGGAATTCCTGGGAGGTGCAAGAGTGCAAGCTAAGATCAGGTAAATGGAATATAATCAGTTTGTCCAATCCAGAAAAGCAGATGCTTTAGCTTATATAAAGCTTCAGAAATTGGATGACTGAAAGTACTAGAGAACTGCAAAACCTCCATGGACGAATAGAGCGCATGTGTTGGCAACCTCCTTCTTGTCACACTGCAACAAGTGCAGAAAGCTTCCTATGGTTCAGGCATCTTTATGTATCTTGTTCAGAAGCCCATTTTCCCTTTTTAATCCTCCTTTTCCTCTGTGACAGACTTTTTAGCTGAGCCAGTTTGCTTCCTGATCCAGCTTTCCAGTTAGGTGTCTCTTAAAAGCTGTTTATGTTTTAGCACGAGCAACTGTTTGGTATTTTGTTAGTGAACAACTGTTCGTTAATACTTAACATCAAGAGCTATTAGCTACACAAACACTTGCTGGCCTTCAAAACATCCTTCCATATATCCTTTCTCTCCACATTACTCATGTGGGAAAGGTTGAGTGTTAAATGTAGTTTGCATTTGTTTGGAATTGTTTGTTGTTTTTTTTTAACAAGGTCAACACATCATGGATTTATATCAGTTTCACTTCAAATGTGGTGTGACATTTTCCAGCTTCCAGCCCTCTGGTTACAGCTGCCACAGCCTTGCCTTTAATTTGCATGGGGGAGGGAGTGTTCATTGGAGTTGCTTCAAGGCTTCACAAACTTTTGACAGAAGGCAGACATGAAATGCCTCACTGAACCAACTCCAGGCCCAATAAATGCAAACAATTCAAAGCTAGAACTATCTGGCAGCTGCAGCTGATTTGAGAATTTTTTTTTTGTGCCAGGAAAATCTTTTCCTTCAACGAGGTTGTCCCTGGAATACATTAGGAGCCACAAAACACAGAACAATGTCCTTGGTAAAGAGATTATTTTCTTGTCTGTAGTATCACTTAAGGTAGGTTGGAAAATTCCTATCATTCAGGAAAGCTGAGGAAAGCCTGAAGATGCTAGTTTGGGTTTACTTGCCAGTCATCACTTGAAGGTGTCTGTCTGAACAAGTGAAGATCTACAGCTACAAGTAAACATGGAATTGCATGGGGGAACATGAACACAAAAGCAGCAGGAGGAAAAGGGAAAAAGGCTGTGATGTGCCCACAAGTATAAACACCCATTAATCTCACTGGGATTAGGGAACAGCCATAACTACCTGGACTAAGGTAAAGAGGCTGTAGCATGTATGACTGTGCAGTCATAAATGCCACTGGAAAAGTAGCATGGTGCTAACACTTCACCACAGTCTGTTCCAACAGAAAGTCCACCCATGAGACATCCCCAGTAAAGTCAATTATTGACACTGATATTTTTATTCATAATCCTGTTACAGAATAAAAGTGGGATTTTGCTGTCACATAATACTTCTTAAAGTTACCATGCTGGCACAAAACACAAATTCACCATGAATTTTTGCGACTTGTACCCTTCTCGGAAATGTACCTTGGAATCAAGTGTGACAAAAATACTTTACCTCCCATCACTGATGAAGGCTGTAAATGCCAGTAGTCAAGCTCTGCTTGGGCAGCTGCCTGCACTCCCCAAGCTTTTAAGAGGGAAGCTGGTGGACAGTGGGCTGCTCTGTTGAGTGCATCTGCACACATTTACATGTACCCTCAGTTTCATAACTGTGCATCTTCACAGTGCCCCTTTTCAAAGCTGTCTACATGTGAGAAGCAGCAGTGATTTTCTTGGAAGTGAACTTGGTACAACTGAATGGTGCATTTTCATCTTTTTAAGAAATACCTCTGATGAAGTTAGCAAAGTTGTCTTTTAATTCTGCAATGGAGAGCCTAATAACACACATTTACCAAAATGAAGCGAGCAAAGCAGCAGCACAGGTGAGGCTTCAATTTGAACAGCACATTCTAATTTAGGTGGGTGGCAGGGGAAGAGTATCATCCCTTCTGGCAATCATACCTGTCCCACTTGAAGCCTCTGTGTTGTTAAAAACAGTTTCATGAGTTACTTCATTGTCTCCATCTGCTTGGTGTGCAAGACACTGAGGTAATAAACCAGTTTAAAGTACAGATTTGTGCCAACAGCTATGCAGTCAACATTCTGGTTTGCTTTATTTTTACACTGGCCACATAAAAGTGATGGTGTAGCCTCCTGGAAAACAACTAAACCCAGCTGTATTTCACCTGTGGACGATAATTTTCAGGGGAATTCTGGCTCAGCAGCAAAGATGGCATCTGGTCTGAAAGGCAAGACTATGGGCCGTGGGCTCACACAGCCTGTTAGGAGAGGCCGGTGCCTGTCCTCCCTGCGAGCGCTTCCTCTGCTGCACTTCCCTCGTTTTAACACCACCTGTGACCAGTCTGACAGAAACTAAGGCGTGTGAAAGAGGAAGGAAACTGTTACCATGGAACCTGGAAACACTACATGCAGGGAGGAAGCAGCAGGTATAAAATGTCAGGAGGGAAAAGCCTTAGGAAGCAAACAGATCTCTTTAAAAATTGCGGAAGAGAGCTACAGTGGCTTGGGTGGGTATTTATGAACCACTGTTGTGTCCAACTCAGACAACAGCATTCTCTGAGCACTGAGAGAGGATTATAATCCATCTATATTATTCCTGCTCAGCTGTTTACTCCACCAGATGGGATCTGCATCCAAACAGCAGAAACATGAGTACTATCACTACCTTATAAAAAGTCTCATCTCACAAGCCTAATTAGGTTTATTCCCACCACAAAATAAATTTAATACTTCATTTTACGTGATTCATTTTGTAGATGCAGCATTTCTGTTAGCCTTTATACGGTATGACATACAAAGACAAATGTTTGTGTTTTGTAGAGTGTATTTAGAGATTATAAAACTGTTGAGTGCCTTGAAATTTATGAACTAACTTCCACCCAAAAATAATTTACTAGCGTAGTCAAAAGTTTAGTCAAAACTGACTTTAAAATTCCCAGTTATCAAAAATCTCTACTTACCCAAAGCAAAGTTTTTCCAATGTACCATCTATTTTAACTGAAATATAGTCCAAACCTTGAATATAATATCTAGTATTTTTCTATTTGAAACAGTGGGAGTTTATCAATGTTATTCCTCAGTGGCCTTGTAAGGTTCAATGATTTTTAAGATGCTTCTATTCTACTGTTCTGCTGCTGTCTGTGGAACAGGAGAAAAAAACAGGCAACTGGAAAAAAACCATAACCATTCTTGTAACTATAAACTTGACATACCTGTAGGTCATCTTTAGTTTGATATTGAAATTATTAAAAAGCAGGCACTTTATTAATCAGAGCCATTATGATTCAAGATTTAAGGGACATGTATGGATCACATTACTACAGAACTATCAAGTTCTTTGGCAATGATGAATCTGATACATGCAAGGCAAACATCTATGTGTTGCCATAAGCTAAAATCACTTCAAAGAGGTTGCTGATGTGTCCTCAAAAGGTAAAAGCTACCAGTTAAAATGAAACTCTAACAGAGAAGTTCCAATTATCCAGCACCTGCACTGCTTGGTCCACATTTACCTAATACGAAACACAGTAATTGCAAATGCTCAGTCACTTGAAAGACAGTGGCCATCACACTGTGTTGATTCCAGCTATCCCAGAAAACAGTACTTGGAGCTGAATATTTCAGCACTGAGAAATGTGAAGTAACTGATAAAAAACAGAAAGAAGCTTGACTGAAAAAGTTGTAGATTTGTAGATGATCTTAGGAGAATCAGTCCAGTCCAGAAGCATAGTTCACGTAACATCGAAATTCATTGGCTAAATTTCGTGAGTGTTTTGGAATAAACTTGCACACCTTCACACCAAGATGCTTTGCTGCCTGTTCCTCCATGACTGCACCTGCAGCAAAAATAACTGGTATTCAGTAAGGAAAAACAGTAACAGAATGTTTGAATTTTTTTAACAGCTCCTCCCAAACGCATTTATAGAGAGCCTGTTTTTTTTAAGGAAGGCAGACTTAAAGCAGCTGCACTCTCAGCCTTCCTTAACAACAGAATTTGTTGGGAAATTTAAAATAAACCTAGAAGAATGGAAGACGTCCCAAGGAAATGAATGTCCAAGAAATTTCATAAAAATAAGTAGAGGGTATCAGTGCCCTTTTTAAGGAAAACAAACTTGAACTCACTCTTCTTGCTACATTCCAAGGAGGTTAAATGGTAGGGAGCCATGGGAAATGCAAACAGATTACATCTACTCTTGCACTTAAATAAACCACAGTGTGATATTTGCAGCTACACACTGAAAAATTACTGCCTTGAGCAGTAAACTGAAGAATCACCTATCCATTCTAGGGAAAAAACTTCTGAGAACCACCCTTGTGTGTGACTGCCATGTGCACTTAAACCAAGGAGCAGGCTTTCAATGGCCACATTATTTTAATTTTTCTTTATTTTGCCTGCTTGATTGCCTTCCCTCAAATTGTACGTACAGAGGGGTTTTGTCCTTTGGTTTTGGAAAGCTTTCATGGATGTCTTCAGATGTCTTGTAATAACAATACAGTTTAAGAAAAGCCATGACGTGTAGACACACATCACTTCTCAAACCAGCAACTGCATCTTCCTAAAGAAGGACTCACAAGTACAGATATCTGGTTTCACTGCTTTTATCACTGCTTTTTAATTCCTCCTGCTGTACTTCAGTGCCTAAGACAAACAATAATTTGCACTTATGTTTGCCATTCCCAGATTTCAATCACTGCAATCATAGAGAGGTGCCCTTTTACAAGAAAAATTATATTTCTGGAATTTTGCTGGATGATCTTACAATTCTTCAAAAATTTAGTAGAATTCATAATGCCATAGGAAAAAAGTACTGACTTGAACTATTAAAACCCACTTGCCTTCTGTTTAAAATAAAGGTTGAACTCAAGTACTCAAATAAAAAACTTAGGATACACATTCTTCCTTCAATTAATGATAATTCAGGATTATTGAGTTAGTACTTGTCTCATGTAAGTTTGTCATTAGAAAGAATGAAAAAGGTACTTAAGGGGACCTAATATTTTTATTAGTTATACCTGTGCAAAGCAGAATCTTTCCTTTTGTTAGATATTTGATGGTCTCTGCAGTCTTTTGAAGACATTCCTCCGACAGATAGGGTGGATCTGCTATTACGATGTCAAAACTGTGAGGCAGGAGATTTTCAGGTAAGTCCAAAGGGTGGTTGTAATCATAGAAGATAAATTCTTCTCCATACACAGAAAACCTTCTGTCATACTCCAGTATACACACAGAAAAATCTTCACCATCCTGTTCTTTCAGTTTCTGGTACACACTCGGTGCACTAACGCATGCTATCCTGAAAAAAACACACAATAACTTCAAATTGTAATTTTAAAAGCCAAACGACAGCAACAAAACTCTATAGCAGTCCTCAGAGAGGCTCTGGGAAAAGATTTTAAACATCAGTCCCAAAAATGTAAGGTATTCTTCCTCCATTCTAACAATCAATTACTTTAATAACAGAATCTTAAGTATGAAAGTCATTACCTGTTCAACCCCATTCTACATAAATACCTTAAGCTTAACTACAGAGAAAGTATTGTTTCAGAAAAGCAAGGAAGTACACACAAAAACTTAAAATTAAAAACTACTCTTCACAGAAACAGGAAGAAAACCAAGTTTTTTCCATCTGTTCTACTGAAACATTATATAAAAACTAAGAAAAGAATTACAAGTCAATAACATGCTCTGGATCACTTTTTATTTCTCAAAAAATTAAAAAGATTCATAGTAAACTTTTACAAGGCACAGACTACAACATTCAATGGAATGATAAACAGGAAGATCAGTAAATAACATCAAAGCAGTTCTGCAGTATCTCAGTTGAACAAAAATGAAGTACAATGAGTAATGAATTAAACTGCATGCTCTTGTCTACATAGCAGAAACAACATATTTACAGAAAAGACATGTTAAATCTACAACACAATTATTAATACCTACCTGCCACCTTTTCCAGCTGCCAGAACTGCTTCCTTAGCCAGGCACAATGCAGTTTCATCACTGTACCAAAACTGGCTCAGTTGCTGAGAAAGATAACACACAATTACAAACAACATCAAATCTTCTGACTGTGCTATGTAGAGTTAAGTGTGATGAGTCATAACTGAAGAAAACCAGAATCCATAGCAACTTCTCAGTTCACAAACTGTAAAGCTGGAAAGGTGACTGTTTTCCTGACAGCCTTTCTACTTCTAGTGGTATGCAGCAGGTACCTTACACCCTTTGTGTTTCCAAAGCATGAACTGCAGCCTCGGAAAACCACGTAATCCAAACCACAGACAAGGTATTTCAAAGCAAACATGCAGATGCACATTATTTATGTGCTCTTAAATTGAGTTACTTTAGCAGAAGAGGAAAAAGGAACTTCAGAAGTAACAGTATAGGAAGAAAGAAAGGATAAAACTAAATGAGAATGGATCAGAAAAAGGAAGACAAAAAAATCCCAACCCAGAGACAAAGCAGAAATCAATATCACAAATAAAAACAAGCAGCAAAACAGCCATCCACAAAAACAAAGAAATAAAACACAGAAAGAAATATGATGTGAAAGGAAAGATTACTTGGTCTTGTTACACTATGTTTGTCTCAGACTCAGGGAAGAGTCTTTACTACTATCACATGCCAGGCTGGAGTTAAAATTTCCAGAAGGGACAGATGCTTCTGTTAGCAGCTTTATTCCATCTCCATGTACTTTCAGTTTGTACCCTCTATGCACATGTGGAGCAAACAACTATCCCCAGATTTAATATTAAAGCAAATCTCCCTACAGTGTTGCCATCCACTAAGAGGAACGTCTTGAGTGCTCCCCTCTTTAATTTCATTTCATTATCCAGCCACAAAAGAAACTCGGTAAGGGCTGCTCCTCTATCTGTGCTTCATTCACTGAAATTTATAGTTTCTTACCCAGTCTTCTTCTATTGAGCCAATGGAATATTGATTAAACCCTTGGGAGGTCTTCATGCCCTCTCTCTGCTGCTGTTCCAAATAGAACTCCTGGAGAGCAGCCAACGTATGGGATGAAAGCTGGGGACTGTCATCATCATCATCCATTTTCCTAGATGTCAACAAGAAAAAGAAATTAATTAAATTAACCCTTTTCAATGGTGAATGTTTTTTATAACAGCATAATCTTGTGAGGTAAAACAACTTCCACCAAGAATGCAGCTAAGTAGGAAAACCTCCTAACAAAAGAAAACTTATTCCCTCTACTTAAAGCGCTCTTAAATCACTGAGAGGCCAATTGGAAATAACAAGTCTCCAAAGAGAATTCAGGAAGAGCAGCAACACTGTTCCCTTTCTATACAACGTGGATTTGGCTTGTGTTCTTACAGGGAAGTTGACATTACAGTTCTTGGTTTCCTGTGGCTCTGGAAAATCCTACAGAAATTATTCCCTTCCTTCCTAGAAATAATGATAGCTATTGGTCATTCCTTCCCATGTTCAAAAGCCAATCAATTTTGACTCCAAATGAAGTAAACCAGCATTCCAGCTCAGCATCACCTGGCTTAAACTTCCATGCCATAAGAAGATTCCTCTAAATGCCACAAACCTACAAGAAAAAAAAAAAGCAAAGAAGCTCCAAAAAGACACGGTATGTACCAATGGAAAAGTACAGCCATTTTCAGAAAGCTGCTGAAGTGGGTTCTGCCACACAGCATCCCTGAACCCTCTGACCCCAGGCAGCGCAGCAGCCTCTCCCAGGGAACAGTGCCACCTCGTGGAACGGAGGTGCCGGAAAGGACTCAGCACGTGAAAAGTACTGGAGAAAACTGAGAAAGATTCTTCTCTGAAGAAACCCATTTTCCCTGCATCCAGCCTAAGAACCAGCACAGGAGCAATGCCTTTAGCAGAGCCTGGAGACAGGGATATGCCTGCATTATGCAGAAGTCACCAAGAACCGACGGCCACCTGAACAGTGTGTGAACATTTTGAGTCATTTCAAGTAGAGCTGCTCAAGGTTTTTCTTCTCCTCATTCCCTGCATTACAAGGAGAGCTACAGAACTGGCAGTCTCCTCCCCTTCCACCCTTCCTTCTGCTCTAGCAGAACTTTCAAGATGAAGTTTCCTAAAACAGCTTCTTCCTACTTGCTGGAAAAATGGTACCTTATCCTGGCCCTGCGAGATAACTCTGCCATTCCATTGACATAGTACACTCCTAAGAAAAGCTCTTATCTGGAAAACCTGGCTTTTCCAGAGTAGCATTTATTGCCTCGCGGGCTTCTCAGGCCAGGCTGGCCAAACAGGGAATTGCACAAAGCCCAAAGACCCACCTATGGCACTAGCCTCACACAAGAGAATTCCAGAGTCAAGCTACCTAATAAAACCAAAATCTTTCTCTTTTCCCTAGTTTTTTGTTGAACAAAACACAAATGCTTTAAGGATATTTACATTATTAAATGATGTATTATTTAAAGTATTTATTATAGAAATGACAGTCAGTCCAGACAGATAATACAGTTTCTAGCCACAATGCTCTAACAATACACAACACTATGACCCATTTTAGGCCCTATACAATTTATTTTTATTAGGACATGGTAGAAACTTATAATCACTCCTTAACTCACAAGTATTTTTTATTAACTGAATGATACATGTAGTAATCTGCTTTGCTATTATCCCCTAAGCAAGGACACATCTATTCTTTGACACTAAGAAACTGGAACAGGTGCAAAGTTGCAGTTCTTAAGTCAAAAGTTAAAATTTTATTTTCTGTTCAGTGAGCCCATTGGCATTTGCAAGGACTAAATCCATGCCCACGAAACAAAACCCTCACAGATAAAGTTGCTGATGAAGAATTTCCCATTGTTTCAGAAGATAAAAAGGCATAGTGCCATAGACATCTTTTATCTATTAATAATTTTTTACTTGATTTTTTTAGAGTCTTCCTTTTGGTTTGTAAATTAAAACCTTAGGAACCAAGAAGTAATTAACTGTGAGGTTTTGCAAGGAGAGGTAACTCAGAACATATGGTAGAAATGTTACATAGACCTATTACAAATGCCTCCAAAATTCAATATATTTTTCTGAATGCATATACTGACTTAGGTCATTAGCATGAAGACATTCCCATGCTTAAGAACTACATCAGAAAACTATTAAAGTGAGTTTATGTGTACAAGACTTGTAAATTCCTTCAAGGGAGACAGTTCTACTGTTTGAAAGCCCCTTTATTACCCCTTCCAGAAAGTTCACTGCTCTCAAGTCCAGAAGCAACCCTCAAAGTTCTGCGGGAAGATGGGAAGGAGCACAGAAATCCACAGTGCCTCTAGTGCTTAGGGAATCTACACTCTTAATTCCCAAGGCCCCTGAGGCTCCAGCTGACCCATCTGTGCCTGCCCCAGGCCCTGGGTCCCTCCACCCGCAGACCACGCTCTCTCCTCACACAGATGCTCTCTGAAAGCCGCACAGGGGGACAGGAGATGCATTTTAGGAATGCCCTGGGATTCAGAACATTCTTAACACACACAGTGCTGATCCAGCCAGAATACCTAAACTAAACCCTTGTATTAATAGGAAAGCAAGGTTTAAAACTGGAAGTGTGACAGTTCTTCTTTCACTATTAATTCTTAGCTTACTTGCTGCATTTGTATCTAATTAAAAAGCAAAACAATAAAGAAATCAGATATCCAAGAACAGCTCAAGAACACTGCATAAAGTTTAGAAAAATAGGACTCATGGTGAAGTCAAAGTTCACCAACACCAGAAAAGGAGGTAAGCTCTCTCAGATACAGTGGAACAAGAACAGGCAGGGCTGTTTTCATAGGGTAAAATGGCAAATTTGAATGCTACTGGTCCCTAAAGAGCCAGATCTACCCATAAAACAGGAAAACCATGTGGCCTACAGGGCAGCAGGTAGGATGAAGGGGATGGAGGTGCCTGCAGACTCCTTAGTCCCTTCCCCTGTGCACAGCTCAATCTCTCTCTATCTGATGCACTGTTCAGGCAAATGTCATCACTACGGAGTGAAAGCTCTCCAAAGAAAACAAAAATTAAATTAAGAGAAATAAGAGCAGCACAAGAGACTCCAAGGCCTTGTCCACACAAGAATGTTGTAGGTATTTAACAATAGTTTCTGGCGGTCATGTATGAAAAGTCTATTTTTATATAGCCAAATTCTAAAACGGGAAAAAAATACCCAAAGTTAGAAGAAATGCTATGGAAAAATTAACAGTCTTTGGTCCCAGAGAACAGGTGATAAGTAAACAGCAGGAAAGACTGCTAAAAGGCCACGGAACAGAAATACAACTGGAAAGCCATGCTGTTCATAGCTGGGAAGGGGGAGGAAGAGGACAGTGTTAGCCCCTTAAGTCTTTTACCAAGAATATAAAAAGCACATGTGCAACTTCAGAAAATATCTTATTCTAGAGTAACCTGGATCAAAAGACAGAGAGCATGAAATAGAGTTAAATCTAGTTGTCTGTGTTTTTTCTAAGCTGCCCAAGTCAGTCTTTGAGACAAGCAGCACATCATAAATGGTGTTTGTAGCACACACAAAGAAAAGCTGGCCAGTGATGTGCAACCGTAATGAAAATCACCTGGAAGGGGCTGCAACCACCTGCCTGGAGGTAGAGAAGTCCTGATCTGACTGGAAAGTTACTAAATGTCTGGATTCGTGCCCCAATACCTCAAAAGCTGGAAGATACTGCACTCTGCTCAAGCTTCAGCTCATTATCATGTACACGAATCCAAATCCTGTGTCCTCAGACAACAGTCAGAGGGGTGGCCAAAGTAACCCACACACAGGTGCAGAGGGAGTCTGTCCCCACCACAGTGAAAGCCTAGACAGAGAATGGATGTCTCCTACTGGAAGCAACTTTTCAGATCTTTAAATCCTAGAAGGAGTTGATTGTCAATGATTTGACAAGATAGTGGGAGTACTGCCAGATGCACTTTGACAGGAATAACTGACGGAATAAAGTGTATGAAATGCATCAGTCTAAGGTAATTTGACAAAAAGCCTCTCCTGCTAGCTAGCATGGTTTAGCCAGAAGAAATGGAGCATTGCTAGGCCGTATCTACATGTGTTATGTAGAGCCTTCTAATTCAAATCAGAACTTCTCAAACACCTGAGCGGGCACTCCCAAGCACAGGCAGGCAGCTTGCTCCCTTGCACTCAACCAGGAAGAGAGTCAGAAACTCAAGTATTTGGGGCCCAGGTGCCATGAAACAAGACGGCCTCTGAAGAGGATGGCCAAGCCAGAGGATGTCAGAAAAGCACAACTGACAAACCTGAAGCAGTTTTCTTATGTCCTAATGGTGGAGCAGGGAGAGAAGGATAAGCAGGATCTGAGACAGCTCTGTTTCAGGATTAAGTCTGAGTAACTTTTTATTCATGTCCACGGCAAATGGTTCAAGAAGAAAGCTGTACTAGTGCAGGTCAGGGGTTGATACCAGTCATTCTTCTGTCCTGAAGGGTTCATGCTGATGGTCATTCCATCCTGAAGATGGCCAAAAGCAGCTGTCTCAAAAGGAATGAGATAAGGCAAATATATGTGATACCTCAACAATCTCTACTCTCCCAGTCTTTAACCATTCTACTAAGGAAGATGTTTCTGCATCTGAAATGATTCATTCCATGAATGCAGTTCTCTGAAACACTCGTCCAGTATCCCTTAAATTCCCATAAACATTTTTAACCTACAATGTCATCTGGCAAGAAGCTTCATTTGATCAATCATTTTATGAATAACTCCCCTTTCTTGCTGTGACCATGGCTACTCACTTCACATGGTACAGGTATCTGGTGTGTCAGAAGAGAAAGCAAGTGCTTGACCCCTACCTTCTCCACTGTCATTTCACAGACTAGTGAAAGTCACTCCCCTTCCCTCACTCTGCAAATTGTCCCTTCCTAGCCTGAAGGGTCTTAACCCTCTCTGATGGATTGACAAAAGGCTTTCCATGCGTTCACTCATCCATGTTGAAACTTTCTAATATACTCTTTTTCTGAGATGAGAACTCTACACAATGTCTAAGATACGGGTGATCACACATTTATGCTGTCACTTTATGATGTTTTCTGTTACACTCTATTTCCTTTCCTAAAAAATTGTAACATTTCATGTGTTTTTCTGGCTGCCACCAAATACTGATGTGGTGTTTTTGGAGAATCATGTATCATAATCCCAAATCTCCTGACTGTGTGGGAACTGTGTCTGATTAAGCAGAATTTAAATAGAAATTTAAAAGGAGCTGTCAAGAGCTCCACATAACCAACACATTCAGAATAAAACTGAACAGCAGGTGTGGTCTCTTTATCTCGACAAAAAGTACGGAAAATACAAGAACTAGAAAAGGTTCAAGCAGGATAGTGAGACATCCAAACACTAGAACAGCTTTTGCAGAGGAATGAGTACGAGGAAGGTGTAACTGAGAAGGGGTACAACAGAACCTGTAATCATGAGTAGCATAAACACCATGGGCAGACATGGAACACAATTTTCCAAAGAAAGAATTAAAAGGCCAAGTGTAGGCTGCAAGGGCCTTGACCAAAACCAACCAACCAACCAACCAACCAAAACACAAAAAAACCCCACAGACAAACAAACAAACAAAAAAAACCCCCAACAAAATCCAAAGGAGCTGGTTCATCACACAAAGTGTTGCTGAGATACAGAATCCCTCTCGGGGATCGAAGTGCATCAAAGTGACACAGAAAGTTCACAGAAGAGAAGCTCTCAGAGGATTACCAAATATGCAAAAACTGCACTGGATTAGCAAAGTAAAGTCAGGAGGCCTGGTGGCTACTTCAAGCAGAAGGAAAACTTGATGTGTCCCAGCCCCATTCCCCTCTTTTTCAGTAAGCACGGAGGGCGCGCAGGCAGGGCTCGGGACCGCCGGTCCCTCCTACACGTGGGTGACGGGACACGGACGGTTCCCGGAGAAGGCCCTTTCCTGCTGTCCCCTCCCCTGTGTATCGCTTCGAGGGCACCCTGCAGCCACACAGAACCCACGGGGGAGATCACGGGGTGACCCCGGCCAGCCCGTCCGCGCCTGGGCCGCCATGGCCCGCGGGGCGCAGCGGGGTCGGCTGGTGACGGGGCGGTGACGGGGCTGTGACGGGGCGGTGCCAGGGCGGTGAGGGTGCTGTGAGGGGGCTGTGAAGGGGCTCCGTGCCGCCCCGGCCCCGCCACCCCCAGAGCGGGAGCGCCGCCGCCCTCACGGCGGG
>VWZT01015752.1:58148-142259 GCA_013397055.1 Pachycephala philippinensis
CTAATCTAAACCTACTTGCTTTCAGTTTGAAGCCGTTCCCCCATGTCCTGTCACTACATGCCCTTGTAAAAAGTCCCTCTCCAGCTTTCTTGTAGGCCCCCTTCAGGTACTGGAAGGCCACAATTAGGTCACCCCAAAACCTTCTCTTTTCCAGGCTGAACAATCCCAATTCTCTTAACCTTCCCTCACATGAGAGATGTTCCCTGCCTCTAATCATCCTGGTGTCACTCCTTGGGATTTGCTCCAACACGGCAATGTCCTTGTGCTTGGGACCCCAGAGCTGGACACAGTATTCCAGGTGGGGTCTCACAAAAGCGGAGTAGAGGGGAAAAATTTAATTCACTGTATCTTTCCCTTGGGTTATAAAAACTTCCCATGTTCCTGTTTCTCAGGTGTAGGCACAACATGCTTGTCTGGCACCTCTCATGATCTCGCTGCCCCAAGACAAAAAGCTCACCCATTTTTCTCATTCCTTCTTTATAAAGGCTGATGTTTGTAAAAACAATGTTCATGGTGGTGTCTTTCTTACATTCAATGCCACTCCTATAAACCAACTCATAGAAGGTTGCCCATCAGATTATTTAACCCAACAGCAGACTCTCCTTATGTTCTCCAGAGCAAGAAGTTGTATCAGCAGCGAGCTGAGTAAGACACTGCTGTTTTACCTACAACCTGCTCAGTCTTCATCTGCCGCAGCACTTCACTGTGGCTGAACAGAAAGTCACGGGCTCAGCACTGGGCATCAACAAACAGAGCAGAACTACTGCCTTGGAAGACAGAAATACTAAATTAATGATAAAATAGTTTTGCAGCACAGCTTATGTAAGCAGCAGAGAATCAAATTTTCTTGCTACCACAGGCTATGGGGTAGGCCAATTTTTCCTTCAGATCTCCATATTTTTAACTCTCTTTCTCATGTGGAAACAAGGCTTTCCATGCCAGTAGAGAACTGTGGGCATTTTCATTTGGTTTAAGACTTCTTTGCAGTCTGGATCTGGCATTCAGTGCATTAGCCATCCTGTCTTTGAAATTTCTTGCCAAAACAAGTCATCCCAGCATGGAAGACTGTCTTATGTGGAGTGCATCCATATCTCTTCATGCTACCACCACTGCTGTAATTTAAAACAAACCCATCCCTTTTCCCTGCATTGTGCAAAGCAACAGTTGTCTTGATACCAGCATAGCATTCCTGAGTGCAGCAAGAACTGTGGTTTAGATGCTACAGTGAAGTGACATTTCAGTGATTTTCCTATTTCATGCATGTTTGTAAGGCATTTTACATGAAAAACATTCTACACAGGGCTGATAATGAAAGTAGATATGAGACTGGGATGACACATACTCTCAGTCCAGATTTCCCAGAGCAGTAATCTGCTTGACAAGCAATTGCTCCTCACCAGAAAGGTTAAAGAGATCACATAAGGGCACATGGCTCTGTGGGGGCTTGGGGGGTGGGGAGAGTGACATTATTTAGGTTATGATATCAGATACTACTTGGCAGCAAACAGACAGCTCAAGGCCTTGCTTGAATCCTGTTACAAGACAATTCTAGAAGGGAAGCTCCAAAGGAGCTCAAATGACCCTGCAGGAAGGAAAAAAAACAGGTTATCTCTTGCAGCAATTTCTTTGGGATGCGAGGACAAATGAACCACAAACATAGGAACACCTGTAAAGTGCACCCTGAAAGAAATTTCTTATTAACAATTGGGTTTTATTGTTCCCTGGTATTTTTTGCAGACAGGTATTTCTAGTTAAGCTATCTCCCCTGTCCTTTCACTGACAGACCCATGTCACACAGCAGTGATATCGGTGTCCTTGAGATGAATCTGACAACACAGACCACTGCCGCTTCACTAAAGCATTTGCTAGATCAAAAACAGTGTTCAAAACCACAGTTCTACCCTGGAAAGCAATAGCAACTTGTTTCTCACAAGGCTTTTCTGTTTTGGTATTTGAGTTTTTATTTTTACTCTATTGTATTTTTTCTCTGCTGATGAAATTCTATAGTTTTGTTCTCACTGTAGCACAAGCCACAGCCATATGAAAAAGTATAACCAGCTTTAATTAATACAAAAATAGATTTTTAAATTCTAATTGTAGAATCTTTCCTGTTGCCATTAAATCTAAAAAAACTTCTATTAGCTTTTTCCCAAAAAAACCCTCAACATGTTTAGGGCTGGCAAACCAACTACACATTGTTTTGGAAGGCAGCCAAGCACGCAATGCTTTACAACCATACAAGGATTATTTCTAGTTAATGTCAACATAATCCTACTTCTGATGATGGAAAATAGCAAAGTGGAAATACTCTACTTGGAGAACAACCTCCAACACCTCCTTTTTGTAAGCAAAGCTTGCTGCACTTTCACTCCCAAGCTGTTCCCCTACAAAGGGAGAATCAAACGTGTGTTGGAGCCCCGTGGGGTAGCTGTGTGGGCCAGGTGCACCACAGCTTCCCAAGGCCTTGTGGCACAGCATGAGGACAGACTGGCAGTCACTCCATGAATTCAAGTACAGTAGTAAGCTTTCATCTTCAAGCAGTTCATGTAGTCCCAACTCTTTCTCTACGGAGATACAAATCTTAGAAACACAACAGTGATCCGTGATCCCTGCGACTTTCTATTTTGCCAGGCTTTGTGCATCCTTTGGAAGTGATTCAGGGTTCACAAAGAGGGCTTCAGCTTTAAGATAGAAAAATGCTCTACACAAGTGACCACTAGTCACTTAATACCACCTAGTGGTATTGACATTTAAAACAGACTTTACAAGTATCTGAAAAGAATACCCAACCCTTCAACAGAATTACCAGTATCTATACTTTTGTACATTTTCACATCCCCAAAGATTTTACCATGGCTTCTGACTTGCACAGTTCTCTCAAAAAACGTCCTGAGATACATGGTAACATCCAACCTTCATGGCATTTCCTGGCCCCAAAGCCTTGTCATGGTTTGTTCTTGCTTTTTCCCCCAAAAGATGTAATCACTCTGCCATCACAAGAAGCAGGAAGGAAAAATATATAAAATATATTTAGCAAAACCAGTAAAATTAAAGTGGAACAGAAAATGCAGTCAAGTAGCAAACATATACAGCAGCAGATTTTACAGTTTTTCCTACATATACCTCTGCACTTATTTCACACACGCTCTTTAAGGAGAGGGAAGAAAATAGAAATCAGATAGCGTTATGAAAGAAAACATTTCTTTTCCTGAACAGTAAATGGGGTTTATTACTGCTTTCTGCTTTTGAAACTCCAATTCCGACTATATATATACCTCTAAGAAAAATAAGAGAAGGACACCCTTTTCTCTGTCCCTAAAGCAAAATTACACTGTCCTCCTTTTACAGACTATACTGGTATCTTAAATAGTTACACTCGCAGGATCTAGATATCATCTGGCCATCTTAAGGGATGCAGGTAACAAACATTTTAACCAAGATACAAAACAGGTATCCAATTTTTCCAGCTTTCCTGAGGCTGAGTGAATTGTTTAAATACATGTGCGCTTATCAAAACCCATGTTACAGTACATTTTAACAGTAGTTTGTTAAGAAATCATGAAAGTGCATAACAGCCTAAAAGCAGGCAAAAAGTACTTCAGAAGAACAGTCTTTCCTTAAAGTGGCAGAAGAACATAAGCCTTCCCCAAAGTAGTGTTGATCTTGTGTGAGGACATCAGTGATCATCCTAAAGATTCCACAGTGTGGTGGTGGGCTTTTGGCTTTGGGGTTTGTTTTTTTTGTGAGTTACAACAATAATTTCAGTGAACAAACGACCATTAGTAGTATTGGTGTAGTTCCAAAACTAAAGCAAATGTCCTGACAGCTTATTAAACCAAGTTACCAGTGAGGCTTTCAAATCAATACTTGTGTTGGAGTCTATCAATAACTCATTCAGGGAACACCAAACACAGAGACTGGAAGCAGTTTGAATATGCCACAAAGCTAAACTGCAGCATCCAAAACAATAAGTTAAAGCAAATCAAACATACATGTCTTTACAACCATTAACAGTAGGCCAAACACAGAGAGGAAGAAAAAGGGAAGTACATCACACCCACAGCTTTGCTTTACTCTAACTTGCAAAGGCAACAGCGTGTCAGGAAAATCAAATCCAATACCATCTAATAGATGTTAAAGTGAAAACAGCTGTTCCACAAGATTCAAATATAGACAGGAAAAAAACTAGTAATGAATTATGTATCAGTCACAGTGGGTAGCTTCTTTGTTCTCTCTGGATATAGACATTTGTCTGGAATGTTTTCCAAAATAAAGAGGAATTTATTATTTAATTAACAAAACTCACACTGATAGTTTCACATTTCATTTCACAGAATTCCAAAAGAGTACTCTCTTTTCCCCAACCAACGTCTTGATAAAATGGCAGACTTTTACTAATCCCTTTCAAGATGACATGGATTAAAAGTTACGGGATAACACTTCTATCTCATAGATTGATCTATTTTTCTTTCTCCAGATAAGATTGCAATGTTATCACTTTCTTCTCCTCCTCCTTCCCTCTTCCAGGTCACGTAGAACTTGCTCCTTGGTTGGCCATCCAGACAAATTCCACTTGGAGGGTTGTGCTTTCCTACTTTTCTGCTTGTAAGACAGGGCAAATCACTGAAGGAAAAAACCCACCACCAACTCCACCACTCACAACTGAAGCCAATATAAGTTTCAAAAAGGCAAAATTGATGTGGTTTGTGTATACTTAGACAAACAAGTGTGAATAAAGGCTTTGTACCCAAATTGTTCAAGTTTATTCCAGAACTTGTATTTAAGGTAAAGCAGAATAGTTCAATTTTCTGCATGAAAGGCTCTTGGATACGCTGCTGTTAGTCTTACCAGTTGCTTTCAGGAGTTTCCACAAAATTACCTTAAATGTTTCTGTCCTTCCCCAAAATATTCACTGAACTAGACCATGGCAATATAAATATATAACTGCATAATCTTACTTTTGAAACCAGTAAAATTCTAGTGATTCATACAGCCAAGATATATAGCAAGCTGTCACCACTATAGTTGTTGCGTAGTTTTACTTTCAGGATTTGTGAAGCTTTTTTTTCTTTTCTAAATGATGTGAGTGCATGGAAGTAAGAGGGGAACAATAGAAGATAGCTGTAGTTTATCTAAATGTAATTGTATGACAGCACATTAGGAACTGCTGCCTGTAACTGAACTTTTCTGATATCCATGAAGTAACATACCGTTAGATGTTCCTTACATGGGAACAGATTATGAGTTTGGAGAACATTTCTGTGCCAGATACCATCATGAAAACTGTTTAGATTAAATACACACACACGCACACAGATTAAAGACCCAGAAATCAGTATTCCTTTTGAGTAGACAAATACCACCGATAACAGTGACCTGAAAAGTCACTGTTAAAATGTCTTCTGGAAGATGGGGGAAAGAATTAATTTCATTATATATTCACAGTCACTTCTGGTAATTGCAGTCCAGTGTGAGATACTCCTGTTGCACCCCTAATCACACTTTTTTCTGTTGATGGACAAACTCATGCCTTAAGTGCTGATGTAAACTAAAGTTACTCCACCAACTTTTAACCTAATTACTGTGCATTCACTGTAGCCAAAGAGTGAAAGGTGTAGCCTAAGGTTTCGTAATGCTCCTATTTATGTTTCCACTGTAAGGAAGTATAACAAATGCTTTTTCAGGGATTCAACATAGGTGAGATTTAAGAAAAATATTAAAAAAGAATACACACAAATCACACATGGCCAAAACAAAATAATAAAAGTCTTTAGTGGAAAACAATTTTATCCTCTTCCTGCTTATGGATCTTAAAAATACACAAAGTGATCATTTCAAAATTGAAAATTCAGTCGTGATAAGGCTTGATTACACAGCCATTTCCCAAGTCTTATTGCAATAAACTGTGAAATACTTCTATGCAACTTCATTATCTTCAACTGTACAGGTAAAACAATACTTGAAATCAACTAGCACTTCAATCCCTGTGTTTTTAATATATAAACTCAACAGAGTACTGAATGACACATTTAAAATATTTACACACTTGACCAACAGCAGTACTAGCATTTATTGCCTTAAAACTGCATGTTCACTGCATGGAGGTTCCTTATTTTGCACAAAGAGAACAAATAATACAGGTTTTTGGTTTTTTTTTTCCCCAATTAAAAACTCCAGAATGGTTCAGTGGGAGAGTCAAATGTGTGGGGAATGCTATCAGAGAGGTTTTTATCAATTTCAAGTATCAAGCTGTAACAGATTGGAAAATTACATGGATAGTAGTATCTTTTTCTTGAGGTGGGAAGGGCCTTCCAAATTCGCTTAACAATGGCTTAAAAGGACAGGAAAAGCAGAATAGGGAATGGGAAGAAATGAAAAAGCAGAATCAGTTCTAATTCACTAAAGAGAAGGGAAAGCCAGGGGTATCTTATTTCTTAGTTTCTAGGACCCCAAGAAATCTCATACCGAAAAAAGGGTTTTAAAAGATAGCTGAGAGCTTGAGGCTGTAGAGCAAAACACACTTCATGATCTGCTTCATGATCAGTGCTAGAAAACTTCAATCTAATTCACTGAAAACAGAGCACAATCTACTCAGATGCAAATTTGCGGGGGGTGGGGGAGCAGGGCTGGCTCTTTAAATTTTAGTTGTTACCATTAGCTTTGGTTATTCTGAGTGACTGGAACAGACATGGGAGAAATGAGTGGTGTTTGTTCTTCGCAGAAAAATGTAAAAAAAACCAAAAGTAAACCAAACAAAAAACCCTGCCACCACAAGCAGCACTTGTCACAAGCAGAGGCACCAAAGCCTGAAGAACCAACAACTGTCCTCTCCCTTTGTAGATCAGAACTGAGGCACACTGGTGGGGATCTCACCTTATTTAAGAAGAAGCCGCCATTTCAATTGGCTGTAATTGAAATAATGACAATTTACAGCAAGCATTACTGTACTGCAGCAGATCAGTCCTGGGAATACTGAACCACTGCTGCCTCTACTGGGCTTTACAATTATGAAAATCTTCTGATTTCATTACAGTAAATCTTACACCTCACAAAACTAAAATTAAAGTATATAATATTTACATAGCATCTCAGATCCTCAATGCATTTTATAGGCATAAGCTAATCCTCACAACATCCCTGTGAGGTAGGTAGGTGTTAATGTTATTTTAACAACAACACAGTTCTAGTGACTTGCCAATGGCCACCGAGGATCCAGTGGAAAAACACTACAAAATTAGAGGAGCCTGGCTCCTACTCCTGCGCTTATATTCATCAAGCTACTTCCATAAAACCACCCCTTCTTATGTAATTACTTAACCAAACCTGAAATTACTTGAAGTCTTTTACAAGCAAAACGCTGCAAGTTTGTATTTTTTAATAGTTTTACAGATCACAAATTAGAATTTGCCTTCCCTTTTAAAGAACTAGATTTTAAATGGACAACTGACTGCTCTGAGCAAGCTTATTTTCTAGACTACATGGCTTAGATATAAAGGGATTTGCCCAGGTAAACACTGGGGCTTTAGTGAGTTCTGCTCACTATGAAAGCAATGAATCCAATTCAAACCCCTCTCTTTCATCTAGTAGGATTTGGACATGCTGAGAAAACAAGTTTCTCATTCCTGAGAAAAAAGGTGAGCCCTTTACCACTCAACAGTGAAACACAAACCTCTGGGCAAAAAGTAGCAGACTCTGGCAGTAATTCAGTGAAGCTAATTAAGGCATAAATGCACGTGAAAGTGGAAGTTTCATGCATCCAGTTCACTTCTCCCTGTCCCTATGTATCTGTGCTTTCAACAAGGTCTTGAATTTTATGATTGAACTTGATGGTCATGCTTGTCAGCGTTGAAAACTATAGGTTGAACAACAGAAAATTACTATGCCAGCATTAGAACTATTATAATGGGGAAGGAGCTGGCAAAATGGGAAAGAAGCTACTTAATTTCTAGTCTCAGAATGAAAACACTGGTCCAATAATCTGGTTTAGCAAGAAAAGTCTAGACAAATGTATTTGTTACAATTATATCATGCAGCATTTATAACTCAGTTTGAATTGCCTTTTTTCATCCTTCAAAAAACAGGTGCATTTTTAGAACCATTATTCACTTCACACAGTGAATGGAAAATCAATGCAATGATGCTATAAAACTTTCAGAACACTATGTGGAGTCAGCTCTCAGTGTTCACTACAGTCTATGAGTCTTTCCTGTGGACCTCAGTGTGCTTTCACATCCAGATTTAAAGCAACTGGATGTGTAGAAGATCACAGAAGATTCTTTTTCTCTTTTTTCTTTTTGGTAGGGGTACAGAACCAAATAGCTCAGGTAGAAGCAGTCACCAAGCCAGCGGGAGTATAAATGAACACGACTTATTCCCAGAAGCCTTTGAAACCATTTCATGGATGTCACTAAGCACAGACATCTTAGCATTGCTCTAAAAGAAACATAAAAAGGCAGGGAAAGATCCCTGTTGAATATATGAGAATGAAAGAAAAATTAAAAAACAGGAAAGTGTAACACCAAGCAGGAAAATTACAAAAAACCCCAAACCCTTACTAGGACAGTTTTCCTTCAACATGTAATATTACTTTTAAATGAAGGTCAAAGGAAATTTTTTAAACCACCTTTAAAACTAGTCTTTGAAAGTAAATGTTCATACTTTAGCTAACGTCTTGATACTCAAAAGATGCTGTGTGTCTCTGATTGTTACAATACAATGGGCCTGACAAGAAAAATAATGGGTATGCACATTACTTTGCCCAGAATACAAAATCATTTTGTGCTCCCATTCATCACAATATGCAAGGGGATTTCAAAACTTTAAAGTTAATAAATATTTTTAAATAGTGAGCCAGCTTTAGGATTAATTAAACAATAGTGACAGAGATAGTTATAAAAGAAAGGATGACTGAGTGTATCAGTTACTCAGTCAGACCCAAAACACGGAATATTTGCTATGATCTCTTTGAAGACTTCTGTCTAGATATCTGACATCAAGCACATCATAACAAACCAGCAGCTCCTACTGCTGCTGATGTTCCCAGGCTTCAATGCCTTTCATCTGAAAAAGATGAGGTTTCAGAACTTCTGCCCCATCGAATGTACAAACTCAGAAAAACTCCAGAAGCAGTTTCAAAAACAGCAAACCCCAATTTAAAAATAAAAACTCAGCCATCACAACACTTTGAAACAGAATGATCTGCCAGGATCATTGTATTTTGTGCAAGTGCACAGTCAAGAAATCCTTTAAAGAAAAGCACTAGAGCTTCAAGAAAAAATTGAGAGCAATACCCCTGTTCTAAAATACTATGTAAATTATCTTAGAAATGAAATACTATCTGGGAAAGTACAGTATTATCTAATTTATGGTCACTTTGTAATGTGTAAATCTGCCCTTGCTCAGTTTTCACATCAATTAAAAGATAAAAGTATAATAAAGAGATGGCATTTTTTGGCCTTGTGGATCCATGCTTGAGACACTTACGGATTTAACTTAAAAAAAAAAAAAGAGCCTTAGATCACTTACAGCACAGTATTAGAGATTTGCGCCTGTTGTGAGATTCTGGCTATTGTGACTAATTTTGAGATGAATAGCTGAAGAATGGCACAGAATTGCAAACACAAAGCTATACATAGCCATATTAAGGTGTATACCAGACTTTTTATATAAATTTTAAAAACACATGGGAAATTTTCAACAGCATAATCTAGCAGAGATCTTAAATAGAAGGGCTCACTTCTGCCTTTGTGTATTTCCACAGAAATAATTTTACTAGACATGCAGCATTTGTGTTTGCTTCAGTTTCCTCTGGCTCATGACAGGAGACAAAGCAGGACTTGCTTTCATATTCATGTGCTGCTCTCCCTTGTTGGTTCTATATATTCAGGGCACTATATTCTGCTATGATAAAAGCTAAAGTGCTGATATAAAAAACCAAGCAAGAGCAGAACAGCTGGGAGAGCTCTGCAGAAGTGGGGCTAGATTCAGCAAAAACAAAAATCTCTTACAGCACTAGACTTCCCAATTACCCTTCCCCACTGGAGTCAGACATACTTGAGTAAAAGGGTTTGATGCCCCTGTGCTAGCATAATTGTTTTAGCTAATGCCCCAGCTTTACAAAGTTTGCCAGTAAATTCACACCTTTTGGGTTGTTATTGCTTAAGCAAACAGTTCAGTGTAGGAATACATTGCAGTTGCATGCAACCCAGGTGAGAATCAAAACAGATACTGAAAGTAAAACTACACATGAACCTTGCATTAGACACTCATTCCAAAACAACACATCAACATGAAAGGCTGCAACGGGTACACAGCAGCTCAGTGCCGACATCCTAAACCAACTCTGAAGAGTCAAATCTTGCCTTAAATCTTGCCTTACATTTCTCACCTAAAGTATATGAGCTTTTTTTTTTCCTTTTAAATTAAGGCAATGAAATGGCTACAGTTCCTAAAGTTCATTTTAGGGGAACAAAAATATACACCTTTTCCTTTCTCTGAACTTTAGGCAGCAGAACATAATGTAAAAACCTGCATTGCATTAAACCTGCAATGTCAGATTAATGTAGAAAAACAGAACTAAACACAAGTTAAAATACCATTTGGTTTTTCTTCCCCATTGTAACACAAACTCAAACTTTAAGAGAGGAAAAATAAAGCTTAAAATCAGCTAAACTGTTTAGAGCTTTATATGTATCTGCATCACACTCTAACATGATTTTGAGTAGAAAAGAAATCTGTATGTTTATATGACCACTCATATTTTAAACCAGTGCAGGGGGAAAGGCACTGCATTTATTTAATTGTGCCCATATCTGTTTGCGCATAAATGGAAAAAAATTCAATTCCGATTTTCTGTTCATTCTCTTCCACACCCAAATATGACAGATTGCAGCTAACACATAATAGCAGAAGCTGATTCAAAGTTGACCTCTCCTATTCCATGGTGTTATGTTCAAACTTCCAGGCTCTCTAGAATCTGAGATGGCTGCAAAGAACCCAGAGACAGGTACAAGATTTAGTCAGCATTCAGCATTTCTCAGTGCATTTTGCAGAAAGGGTCTAAATTAGGCATAGAGTTTTGTTGTTTATTTTACACAGAGAAGTCCACCAACATTTGCCATAAATTCTTCTAAACTCTTTAAGAAGGCCATCTTCTGCTTACGGTCCAGTGTAGGAGGAGTGCTGCTTGCAGTAAGCTTGTTGAAGGCATCTGCTAACCGCTGGTAAATTACTGGATCTTGTTGAGTTGATAGCAATGTTTCAACTAACTCTGAATACTCAGCCTGTTAAACAAACATAAAAAAAAAAAGATACAATATATACAACTTCTTTCATCAGGACAAGATCCAGAATAAAGGCTGTGACATCAAACCATCAGTACCCCTCCACCTGTCCTCACAGCCTTTCACCTACCTCTAAACCAGATAAAATCCTTCATCCAGGCTGGGTATTTTATTAAGGCTAAAGAAGTCTTCAAAGCAAGGTACAGTCCTTTGCAGTGCAGAGTAAGATAACTATTTTAAGGCAAAGGGCCTTCTCGCTCTTTCTTAGCATAGGCTTATTCCTGCAAACTGGACTGCTTTTTCTTGATGCCTGCCCCATGTTCCACACCAATCATCTCCTCCCACAGGTTCTCCATTTTCTAGGGTCCCTTCCCTGGGACGGAGCTTAGATTCCTTTCTAAGAGCTTCCTACTTACTCTCATGCTTACTTGGACAGAAACAAACGACACAGAAACACAGCAAACATGACTAGAAGGATGCTGTCAAGGGACACATCCCTGAAGCAAGTCCAAAGGGACCGAGCTCTGGGAGCACAGGTGAAGGACACAGGATGGCAGTTAGAATGGCAGTTCCCTCCATTCTGCCCATGAGGGGTTGGGTAAGGGTAGACACAACAAGAATTTGCCACCTGTGGGTGGTATCACAGGGTCCTTTTCTCTTACATGTTCACGAGTCCCTCTTTGAGGGATAAGGGCTGCTAACAAGTGAGAGGATGTGACGCCTTAGGTTCTAACTTTTGTATTTTTCAAATTCTTTATTCCTAGTGTGTAACTCTGAATAGTGTGTAACTCTTTATTCCTAGTGTGTTAACTCTGTAGCCTGTTAGTTGCTGTTCTCTCATGCTAAGATAGACATAACAAAGCCTCTCCAGGCNCACAGAAACACAGCAAACATGACTAGAAGGATGCTGTCAAGGGACACATCCCTGAAGCAAGTCCAAAGGGACCGAGCTCTGGGAGCACAGGTGAAAGACACAGGAGTTAGAATGGCAGTTCCCTCCATTCTGCCCATGAGGGGTTGGGTAAGGGTAGACACAACAAGAATTTGCTACCTGTGGGTGGTATCACAGGGTCCTTTTCTCTTACATGTTCACGAGTCCCTCTTTGAGGGATAAGGGCTGCTAACAAGTGAGAGGATGTGATGCCTTAGGTTCTAACTTTTGTATTTTTCAAATTCTGTATTCCTAGTGTGTAACTCTGAAGTGTCCTGCAGCCTGTTAGCTGCTGTTCTCTCATGCTAAGATAGACATAACAAAGCCTCTCCAGGCCTGCTCTCCAAGGACACCCAGACCGTCCTAGGCCCAAAAGTACAAACCAGCATCTTGAGAAGGGGGGCAAGCTGAGGGGAAATTACATCATTAGCTAAAGTTTAATTGGTGAAATTGAGTTGATATGCAAATGGACCAAACCTATAAAAGTGTGAAGAACTCGTGACTCCGTGTCCATCTTGGGTGTAGCCTTTGGCCTGCCCAGGTGTACCTCTGAAGGCCTTTCTAATAAATACCCACCTTATTCCCTTACTCCTGTCTAGTGTCTGTTTCTAGGTTGGCCTCTTTAGGCATCAGATCCATAGGACAAGGTGGCTTAGCATCGTCTTTACCAAAGGCTTGCCAACCTGGCAGGAAGGGCTTTAAAGGGCATGTTGAGGGATGGTGGTAACAACTTGTAGATAAGTAAAGAGAGAGAGACCAAGAGTATTAAGAACACAAAGAAGTGTGATGGGTTTAAAAGTGCTCATCAGGAAGGATGAAACAGGTGGAAAGGAGGCCAACCTGAAATGCCTGTTTGGAAACAGAAGGAGCTAGAGCTCCATGGGGCAGGTTCAAAGCTTCAATGCTACTTGCAGGCACTGATATGTGGTGGGACAGGTGGCATGACTGGAGTGTTTCAAGGGACAGACAGAAGCTTGTTAGAGCTCTTTGGGGAAGAAGATGACAGAAGATTGACATTTCTGTGAAAAGTCAGCTCAAATTAAAGATGGTTTTCCACAGACTGGGCAGCAATCTAGTTGAGTGCTTATGGATCATGATCAGAAGAGAAGCAGTAAAGATGACATCATCTTTTGGGGTGGGATCTTGTTACAAATCCCCAGAACTGGGCTTTTAGTGGACTGAGTCATCTTTAAGCAACCTGAGGAAGTTTCCAGATCAGACTTACAAGAGATTATCTCCCTGATATTTACTCAAATACCAGATGGGCCACCGAGGGGTGTGACTTTACATCTGCTATTCACAGCTAGTAAGAGCTGGTCAAGGAGGTGGTAATTAATGCCAGCCTTTCAGTTATCATTAAATAGTGGAGTTAAGGATTCCCAGGAAAGCGAGGAAAGAGGGCAGCCAAGTAAGAACCTGGACATCATGAGAGCAGATGTCACCTTATTCAAGACTGGTGGGTGGGATCCTGTGGGAGTGAGCTCTGAAGACAAAAAGAGCTCAAGAGAGCTGACAGGTCTTTAAGGACAACCTCTTCCAAGCACAAGAATGGTCTGTCCAGATACTGAGGAAAACATTAAGGACACTGAGTGCAAGGGCAACACATACAGGAAATGGAAGCAGGAACAGCTAGAAAGGAGGAAAGCAGAAACAGTCTGGACAAGAACAATGACAGAAAAATGAAGTTCAGCTAAAGCTGAATTTAGCAAAGGACATCAAAGACAACAAAAGCAGCTTCTACCTTACTTTAAGAGTAAAAGAAGGAACAGGGAAATATGGTTTCTACTGCTGAATGGAATAGAAGATTTAATGATAGTAGACAAGAGGTAAGGCTGAAATAATCAGTGCTTTCTTTTGCCTTGGTCTTTACTGACGGGTTTTTCCAGACCTTTGTGACTAGAGAGAGGGTTGAAGGAGGAGAGGAACTATGTATAGTAGAGAGGATCAACCCAGGGATCTCTTGAGAAATCTTAATGCATGCAAGCTCATGAGACCTGACAGAATCTATCCAAGGGTTTGGAAAGCTGGTTCATGTCATTCGTTACTGGCTGCTCTCTATCATCTTAGAATGATTAAGAAAATCATTAAGCAAGTACTCCTGGAAGTTATTTCTGGGCAGGTAAAAGTCACAGGACCCAAGGGAATGGCCTGAAGTTGTGTCAGGGGAAGTTTACATTGGGTATTAGGAAAAGGTTCTTCATCCAGAGTGTGGTTGGGCACTGAACAGGCTCCCCAGGGAAGTGGTCACAGCACCAGCCTGACAGAGTTCAAGAAGTGTTTGGACAATGCACTCAGGCACATGGTGTGACTCTTGGGGATGGTCCTGTGCAGGGCCAGGAGTTGGACTCGATGATCCTTGTGGGTCCCTTCCAACTCAGCATGTTCTGCTATTCTGAGAACAGCTAGTGTGGATTTACGCAGGGTAAATGATGTTTTACCAACCTGTCTTCTTTGACAAAATGACTACATCTATGGATAAGACGAGTGCAGTGGATGCCTTTAGCAGTTGTGTACTGCACCCTTGCAACCAAGCTGGGATTTTATTGTCTAAATGGGTAAACTACTACATGTGTAAAAACACACCCGCATACCATCAGCCTATGAAGGATTGAGACTAATGACTCATATTCCACCTGGAAGCTGGTTCCAGGTAGCACTGAAAGCTCTCATCTGGACCTTGTCCTGTTAAATACTTTAGTCAGTGACCTGGAGGAGGAGGGAAAATACACTCTTCTCAAGTCTGGGGAGGAAACCAAACTGGGGAGTGCAGCCAGTGCATTCAAAGGCAGGACTGACATTTAGAGACACTTGCTCAGGCTGGAACAATGAGCTGACAGGAAAGTCACGAAACTCAACAAGGACAAATGCAAAGACCTGCAGCTGAAATAGGCAGACCTCCTGAGGGTCCTCCCTTCCAACCCAAATGATTCCATGATTTACCAGGTGCACAAGAAATAACCAAACTCCTTTAACAAATAACTTCTTTTCAGGGTGTGTCTGAATGCCATACCTGATGCAAACACACTAACGTGTAGAATGCTTCACCTGCTGCAGTTGTCATTTCTGTATTGTGCTTCTGAAGTACCAGCATATCAAAAACCATCTGAAATAGCAAAACAGAAGTAGTTGTGTAAGTGTAAACCTAACTTTCTACTTTACCAACATTTGCTGCTGAAGCTCATCTTCACTTCTGACAATAGCAATGAACACGTATTACAAACATCCAAGGTTGCTATTTGCTTTGTTGCCCCCTTTTTTTATTTCTGAATTTAGGTACCAGTAATTTAGAAGCCAAGTTCTTTTGGAAACCGAGTCTTGGCTTAACAGCATAAATTCACATCTCAAAGCACTGGAACCTGTTGTTGATTTACATCAACTGTTCTTCAGAGAAACATAACATGACTTGTATTTTTCTCCAAAAGCTGCAGATATGCCAGAGAAATAATGAAAAGAGCCTTTGCTCTTCCAGAATAAAATATGGATTTTTTCCTCAAGTTTTGGAGACTCCTATACGTCACAGAAAGTCAAACAGGGAACAGATTAGTAAAGAGTAATATTATAATTTTAAGTGGAAATTCAGAAATATGGAATGAAACTATGTTAACTTAGAAGATACATACAGACAAAATTATGCAAGTTTCTCATTCTCTCAGCTTGCCTGAGGGAAGCTTTTAATGAGCAATCCTCAGAAGTCCCAATGTCAGTTTGGTAAGAAAAGATGTCTTAAGTAAAACCGAAGTCTATAAAAAATCAGAAGATAAGCACACAAATTCCACAATTACTTTGTTGCCAGTTAGTAGAAACCTGGTTGCTACCAGGTCACTTCAAAATTCATTAAAGTGGATGGTCCTAAAAGGAAAGTACTGAATGTGATACTGAATTAAGAAAATGCGTAATTCATTAGATACATTGAATAAATGACAGCATTTCCTTTCTAGTTCCCAGCTATGCTCTTTTTCATGCCTCTTCTTTTAGCACTCTACCCAGCCTCCAGCTCACAGAATTCTGGAAGCTTTCTGTTCACAGCTTCCACGGTAACTGCTAAAACTGTCAATCAGTTCAAAGCTCAAGTGCAGAGCACGGATATATAAATTGCATTCTGAGAGGCTCAGGTCTTTTGTTTATTTGCAATAATGGACTGGTTCCCTCTACACCTACATCCTCTTTTGTACTCTAGTCCGATATCTTCAGTTCTTCATGCCCTCTTTCTTCTTAAGCTGCCACTTTTNTTTTAGGTGACAGGCTGTTTCTTACTATATGTGTGATCCTGATTAATCTGGATATGAACACTGTTTGGCCTCTGGATGCTACCTTTATGCAAAAAACCAAAGTAACACAAAACATAGATGTCTTACCTTAAGAAAGT
This sequence comes from Pachycephala philippinensis, assembly GCA_013397055.1. NCBI lineage: Eukaryota > Metazoa > Chordata > Aves > Passeriformes > Pachycephala > Pachycephala philippinensis. The sequence goes on from VWZT01015752.1 coordinate 74,728, forward strand.
GCCTCGTTGCTAGAAAAAGGGTTGAATCTGTTTCTTGTGCTTTTGCACACTGTTCTGCTAACGGTGTTACAGCCTCCAGACAGAGCTGGCAAACCTCTGAGCTCATTCTGATAATGGGTGTTAAAGAATTGAAGTCAGATTTCAATTAAATTGTGGTCAAACTACCCAGCTGTGACACTAGAAAATATTTGAAATGCTTGTATGCTTCAAGGCTTCTTTTCACTAAAAAGTTGCTAATTAAAAAAACGCTAGAAAAAGGGGGGAAAAAAGGTTCCAACTACATTATCTTCTTTTATTAGCTACATGCCTTAAGGTAACATAACCCTCTCTGACATAACATTTTCAGAAAGAGTCCCTTATGGTCAAGCTCATCTGTTTCTGACACGTGCCACAGATTAGTGAAAATGGTACTCCCATTATGAGAGGGAGAGCCCATTGGCACCCTGACAGGAAATGCTCTGGAGCCAGCCCAGTAGAACAGCAGCAATGTTTTGTATTCCCAGCTGAGAGACTAATTCAGGAATGGCTTTGGAATACCAGCTGAAGGCTTATGAAGTTACACACTCTGAAATGAAGTAATGGAGGAGGCAGGAATGGCTGCCAGAAAAAACTTACATGCTAAGCTACTTAAAGGCTGTGCCCAAGCACCACAAGTCAGAGGCAATTCAGCAAATGCTGGAATCTCAATGGACACTACAGTGAAACTCTCAAGCCCCAGAGAGCAGAGTAAGAGTCAATTACTGATACATAATTATAGATGCAGATATTCATAGAAAAAGAAAAAAAAACCCCAAAGATAAAAATTTGGTATTTTTAACAGGTCCTTATAAAAGCAACTTAAGATTTTTTTTTTAACATTCCCAAGCTCTATAAAGGATACGATGACATCCCTAACTCCAGTGAGTACATTAGGCTCTTAAAGAGGTCCTCTGGAAGTTGTGGAATTTTCTCAGGGAATATCTCACATATGAATGTGATTAATTTGTAATATTGATTACACAGGGATGGAAACTGTCAAAAGAAAAACATGGTATTTTTAGATTCAATCACATAACTATTCTGGCATAACTTTCAACTGTAGAAAGAGACTGATGCTTTGCACTGAAGAAAAGACAATTTTAATAGGAAACTTGAGTCATTAGAATGGCTACAACTTTATATAAATACAAATACTGTGGTACAATAAAAGATGATTACTAAAGATAAACAGTTGATGGTGGCAGTCTGGTATCTGCTCTATACAAATTAAAGGAGTTTTACTTCAGATATGGACAAATCTAGTCCTATGGGGTAAAAGCCTCACAAGCCTTTGGAGCACAATCAAGGGGCTCCCAGGGCACATTTTCAGTTTGATCTAAAATGGACACAACCCTCGTGCTCAGCAAGTGCTACTGGATGAGAAGCCATGTGAAGAGGGGACGGCTCAGACACTCTTCAGAAGTGTTCCCTGGTTCAAAGCACAGCATGAACACAGTGCAACCCAATGAAACGTTGCTGTCCCGTTGTTTCATATTTTACTGTTCTACTGACAAGCTGCTGATGCCTACAATTGAAAGCCATCTGTATTGTGAAAATAGTTACTTTTAACTAATACCGCTGTTTATGCTTCTTGTCACATTTCTGACACAATTATAAAACGGACTCCATAAGCCACATTTCAGGTTTGGCTGTTGATCTGCACAGAATTGCTTTTAGAAGAAAAGTTTTGTTTAGGACCTTCAGATAAACGTTTTCTCAGCTTACAGTATTTCCTTTCAAAGAGTATCTAGAACTATGGAACAGTTATTTACATTTATGAAGTCTAGAAAATTCAACTTATGGAGGTAGAATGCATATAGGAACAAATTCTGGGAATTCATTACTATAAAGCTTTCATATTCTAGCAGCTCTGTGTAAAAATATACTTACCTTCAGCAGATCTTGTGACATTAGAGGCAGAACTAAATTAACCCCATATAAGACAACATCTGCTGCTGATACAGATCTATTTGTAACTTGCCCAGGCTCATGTCCTCTAAATACTTCATCTGCAGGAAAGACAAAATATTTTGTATAAAAGGAAGATTAAACATATTGAAGTAACAGTCCCATTTCTTTATAATACAGACATTTTTAAAAATAGGACTAGTCCCCTCTCTCCAAACAAAACCATGAGCCACTGTATTAAAATAGAAACTTAGTGAGTGGAGGCTGTCACATCACTCTATATTTATATTCATTAGGACTAAGCATTTCATAATCACTTGTACCAGATGGCATGCTAAACCAGAACGCTTCAGACACTGAGGGCTCCCTTCCATTACAGAACATTGCATTTGTTTCTAGTGATAGCTGCTTCATGCCTGCACACACAAACATATAGTGAGTAAAATATTACTGCATTTTTATACTTTTTATATATATATAATATATTTACATATGCTTTAATATCTTTTATAAACAGAAAGAGAAAAAAATGGGAGAGCTAATATAGAAAATTCTGCAGTTTGGATGTTGCCAAGTTTTCTCCAGTTACAGGTTAAGGCCTACGTTTCCCATCAACTTGCAGTGACCTTACTTTTATAATTCCTGCATTGAGTCAGCAGCAGTATGTAGAAAACTTGCAATACATTTGATCTCTGGGCATTGCATCTAGGTTTTATTTACATTACTTCATTTCACGGTAAGTATTTTACAGTGTTTTCCACACAAATAACATCCAGATCTCAAAGCAAATACTTTACATAGCACTGGGTTGTTCATTCAATGGACAAAGTCTAAATCTGGTTCTGTAATCGTGTTGTGCATGCATGATGAAAAAATAAAATGATGCACTGCATTTTGGAGTACAAGGTTCTCTCTTTCAAGATGTACCTCAGAAAAGCAATGAATATTAAAACATGCTTGGTATCAAACTCAATCTGCCTGGGCTGTTATCTGTGCAAAGTGTATAGAACACGGTGAAATATGAACCATGCAAATGTGTTTTGGCTTATTGAAAAGCAATGCACCACAGCTAACTGCCAGAACATACTCGGGACAACTGCAATTTTAAGTGGCAAATACACGTAAGAAAGTACCAGGCTGGGATACAAGAAGGAACCTTAACTACACCCACAAATCATAAAGCATGTTCTGTGAAAGAGGAATACAGAAGACCCTCACACTATGGAATTTTAATGAGCTCAGCATTTCACAAAAGTTCAATCCTGTATTAAGAAGACAATCCATCTGCTCTCTTGCACTACTTTACTACGCCAACTTTTCTATGTGCTTTTTGTTCAGACTTGCAACATTGAGATTTCAAGCTGTTTTATACATCCCCAATTTATTTTATGACAGCGATAATAATTTCAGATGTTAGAATACTGTGAAAAGCCCTTCCTTTGCTACTTTAAATAGCAATTTCCATATCCTGACCTAGTCAAGCCTAAACTTCAGCTTTTACTTCATAGGACTGAACACAAGCCCCAAAATGGTTCTTACAGTTTAGAAAACAACTTGTGGTTCATCAATTACCAATTCCTTAATACCTGTATCACTGAAATCTATGAATTCTTTTGATAGAAGGTTAGTGAGAAGCTCCATAATAAGAAGGAGATCCTGGTACTGGTCTTCTTCTGCTGTAACATCTATCCGTTGTCGACCTAGATTATTCTTGGAATACACCTGGAGCAGAGTTAGGCAGGCCTCATACAAATTCATGGCTTTGGCCTACAAAACAATGTTACATAATAAGAAAACTTCCATATGCTAAAAGTGACACACTTTGTTTTAAGATGGCATTACTTGGTAGACAATACTTCAAGATTTTAATTTCAGTATATGACCACTTTTATACGAACTGCACACAAAATTATCACGGAAACAGCCACTTTAGACAGTAAGAACACTTACAGCTATATATTGATGTGCTACTGATTTTCTGAAAGAGCAAAACATTACTTTTCTTGATTCCTCAGTCTTAACAAAAATCCAGACAAGAGTGGCTTGGGACAGACTGACACATCTCACTAATCTCACAAACTAGATTACCAACAAAATCCCCTGGGGACACATTGTACTTATAGAAGTTTGGAGCCACAATACACTGTTTGTGCATACCCAGTTTGGAATAGGCAGGAACTCTTCCAGATGCGAAAACAAAATTAGCCAACGGTGCGAAGATGTAAGTACACTGCACAAACTCAAAATTTTAACTGTTAACTTCTTGGTATCTATTAATGCCTTGTCTAGGACTAAGGCAGTGTCTCTATGGTATGCGTTTGCCACATAAAACAGTGCTGCAATTCCCCTAGACTAGATTTCAGAGAAGTCTGATATTGTTATAGAAAAGTACTCAACATAGTCTGTCCTCTTCTGCCACCCACAGAGTTGGACTAGTGATGAATTGTGGTTAAATTTATTGGTAAAAAAAACCCCAGTCTAAACGTCCTGCTTTTAATCTTTGCAAGTGTATGTTTTAAAACAAAGGAATTTCTTAACAGATGTGTCCATATAGTCTTTCTTTCTCTCTACAAAAATCACTACATTTTATTTTGTTTAAGGAATAGCACTGTACACACATCTACACACAAGCACATGCACACACACACTCTGCCCCTTCCTTCCCCTTCTGGATGTATTTACCTCTCCAAGATAGCAAATTTGTTTATGTGCAACTTCAACAAAGACTTCTATTATGAGATTAACAGTCTCTGGTGTGTTTTTGTATACTTCCATTAATCCAATGCAATTATTAAGGAAGTCCATTAGGAAATTGAAGAGAATTGCTACATTATCAATCTGGGTAGCCTCAGCAATGCCACAGAGTGCTTCTAATGTAGCAGTGATTTCCTGTTTCACTTCCTCCTCCTGACAGATCTGCTGAAAGTTTTCTTGGTTTATCACATTCAAGAATCGCTGCTGAAGTGGCTGAAGAACCTTGAAATTTTTCAGAAAAGTCACATTAAGATAAGCATACTATTATATGAGATGTGAGGTTTAAATAATTTAGCAAACTCATTGCTTTTGGCATGGCAGTACAAGAATCAATCACATCCAGTTTCCAGTGGGTCAGTTGTGTTATCTGTCACATTAATGTAAGCAGAAGTGGTAGTGATCAGTGCTTCTCATTGTCCATCATGGCCTGCAGGCAGGTGTCAAAATGAGCACCTCTATAAATATTTTAGGTGATTTTGTAGTGTTTAAATAAATGACAGTGACTTTCTCTGCCTCAAAATATTCGATTCCCTTCAAATTCAGCATTAGGGGAAAAAAATTATTACAGCTCGTAAATGAAACCATTAAGATTAATGCCCACAGTTATCTTTGCCACATTATGATTCTCAATAGCGAAATCACTTCTCATCATCTGTATTTGGAAACAATTTAGAAACTTCCATAAAAATAGTTAAATGGTTTTTCCCAATTACTTCCAGTGCATTACAGTCTTACCTTAAATCACTAATTTTGTAGCTCTGCCAATAAAAGCAAGTTTTTCTCAGAAAGCCAATGCTTTACAAAGTCATGTGGTGCTTCCTGATGCCATTTCAGCTACTTTCTAGCATCAACCTTTCTGGTATTAAATATCTGAGCTTTAATGGAGCCAGGGCACAAAGAGCTGGTCAAGATTCTTCATTATGTTCCATGTTGGCTTTTTAATTACTGTCATTATCATTAAGTGATAACAGAATAATTCGTAACACCATAAAATTAAAATGAAAGGAAGAAATGTCCCAGCACCAGGGAAAGTTTTAATGTTCTATAATAGTCTCTTTCAAACATATTGCTCTACTGTCTACTTCACAAATCCTCCAATTAATTATTAGTGGTTTCTCTTTAGGGTGAGATATTTTAGATACAATTTAGATACAACAGATACAAGTATTGACCAAAGAGAGAATAATTAAAAAAATCTTCAGTATTAAATATCAAAATACGTTATACAAATTGATTTTGTGTCACTATAAAATTTCCTAAACTAACTTGCTGTAGTGCTTGCTTATATGGAGGTAATAGAAGTATCAAAAGAGCTTACCTCTGTCCAGTATTGCTGCTTTGTTTCTGTATCCATATGAGCAAAACCTCCTAGAACTAAAGCTTTCATTAGTGTTCTCTGCACAGAACTAGACAAATAGTGAAGAGGAGGGCTTCGCCTTGCAAACTGTTTAGCTAAATTCCACCAGTTTTCACACTGAATAACTAAGTTTGCCCTAAAAGAGGGGAAAAAAACTCATTAAAGACTTCACAAAATTGTATGAACAGAGCACATAAGGTTTCTAGCAGTTGCCCGAGGTTTTTTGTTGCTATTTTTTTAAAATTCCTTTATTCTGAGGCTAAATTGCCTTTTGATTTTCATCTTACTGGTGCCTCAGCTCTCAGATTTCTAAAGTATATACTCTGAAAATAGATCAATTCATACAGGAGAAAAGCAGGGAGGTGCTTTAGTTTTACACACACAGAGAGTTAATGGACATATTGCATGGATTAAAAGCTTAGTCTCATTACATCACAATAAAATAAGCAATTTGTTCCAAAACTAGCTCCTGTGGGGTTTAATTTTTTTTTAAAAGAAAAATCCTCAAGCATTTAAAATCCTCATACTTCAGAACAGTCTTTCAGTAGACTGTGAATGCATGATTGCACGTATAATTGCATGTCAATTGACAGAAATAAAGCATTCAAGAACTTCCTGCTTTACCCTTTTGCAATACCAAAGAAAACTTTTTGAAATTTGTCTGAATCCACAAAATCCTGCATCTTAAAAAAGAGAAATTTAGGTTTACAAAACATATTTCATACCGGCTTAGCCAGTATCTGAATTCCTAATCAACAAAAATTAACAGCAACACAAAAATCCTTGCAATAAGAGTGGAGACCAGGAGAGTTTTCCTTTCTCACTGTTTAAGAGTGAGGCACAAAAGTAAGAGAAGGAGAGTGCATTTCTAAACAGTAATAAAAATTAGGTGATGTTTTGTCAAATACAGGTCTCACTCCTCAGCTTGTCAGACAAGTTTGTGGTGTTTTACTTCAGTTATAGTATGCTACTAATGTAATTTGACTTACAGAGACATGAGTATGAAGCACCCTATATCTGGATTACTGTGGCCAAAAAACTTTAAAGGAAGCAAAAGAAACTTTTTGACTTCCAGAGGTATAGCAACTTACCGCTCTCTCCTTTCCACTAATGTTACTAGCAGCTGTACAGTATCATTTGCAAGGTCCTGCTCTGAACTCCACACTGCCAGGTTACTGATCACTTTTTCTAAAAGGTAACCCACAATCCACTGGGAACCCTCTGTATCAGCACCAAATGCTGTACTAAATGGCAGACTTATCTATAAGAAAAGCATTAAAATGAGTGAGTTTTACAGAAGCCAGAACCCCAAAGTGTATGGCAATCATTGTCAGCAAATTCTTTTCAGGCTGTCACTTCTTTCCTACTTATATTACACAAATGTTACATAGACAAAGGCAAAGAATACCTGTAACAGAAAAATCTTTGCCAAATTTATCTTGTGATTTTAAGCACAACATCTAAAACAAAGAAAAGTTTCAACCTCATTACAAAATCAGGTTTGAGTATGTCTAGTTTTTAAGGCCAAATGAAAGTTCAAAAGCTTTAATAATTAAAAGAAAGATCCCAAAATCACCTCCCAAAAGTGCTTCCACGAATTTAAGACATAAATCCTCAAAATTCAGTGGTAAAAATTATTAGAAATAAACCTAGTTCTTGATCTATATAGAAACTTGTAAAAATTAATTTTCATCTCAATTTTTCTGCATGTGCTTTCTGCAGATGGTTCCTTCAATGTACACATCTTTTAGGAAAGATGTCACACTCTGGTCCTGGCACATTAAAATATACTTCCTTGAAATTGCCTGTTCTCCTATCTTTAAAGAAAGTTTCTCAAGAGTGAAATCCAAAGACTTTGTAGTAATTGTGCAGGGGCTCCCTGTCAGCACACCACTAACACTTCTACCTTTAAGAACTCGTGATATATACATGACTGAGCATAAGGTTTCAATCACTTTCACATGTCAACACAAACTAAATGTGTGCATTTCCTAGACACTCTGTTTTGTTTCTTCACATTGTTTTTCACATGGATATCCTTCTAACATGATCTCCAATTCTTGCCCAACTGGTACCTTTATGAATTCTTAGCTGTGCTATATGTATGAGCTGAATATTATGACTCCAAATATTTACAACTCTGTGGGATACCTGTTGTTGTTAAGGAGAGGCCTCCTGAAGCGTTAGTATTCTTAGTTGCTTCAATAGTGGAAATAAAGGGGAGGAGGAGGAGACTTCTCAAAAATTAGAGCCAACAGGACCTCCTCAGGATGGGTGGCCTCTGTGAGCTAGCTGGATTACAGTTAGTTCGATAAGCAAAATCAGGATCAAGTTCTAATCACGATTAGTGCTGTTCAAGCACAGTAAGAAGTTGCCCTTTACAAAGAACACACCACTGAAATCATGATATATACAATGAGAATGAGGAGAGAAAGTAGCATGACATTAGCTAATATATACTACCTTGTGATGATGTTAAATATCTAACTCAGAATCATGATAAAGAGCAATCACAGTATTAGAGATGAAATGCAAAATCTGATGGACAGTCACAATTTATAACATCACTGCGGTCAGTGAGTTTCACTCACTACACAGCCCAGGAGCACTATGTTATTCTGATATGGCAATGGCTACCAAAAAAAAAAAAAATCACATTTACAGCAAAATGTGCAAGAAGAGTCCCCTAACAACTTGTATTTCTAATTAGCAAATGGAAGAAAACATCAACTTTCAAACAAATTCCAAAATAAATCACAAGCCATTTAACATTAAAAATACTTTAGCATTGCACTTTTAAACAGCTACACTGACATCTACATTCACAGGATAATATTATTGCTAATACTCACAAATAAATTCATAAAAGCTATATATCCTTACCTGATCATACAACTTTTCATCTACTAGGAGGTAAGTCTTTGCCCAGCGCTTGAGAAACCATACAATATCTTTGCCCATCTGGGGGCTCAGGAGGTGCGTGAGATTTGCCCTTATTGCTCTAGATTCTACTTCTGACACTCTTAAAATAGCAGATAACAACCTGCAGATTTAAAATACAATGAGGATGCTGAGAGTGCTTTTTGGAGAAGCAATGTAACTACCAAAACCACTTTCATTTTTCACAAAATATGACAGAAGGATCAGGATAATACAAAGCACTTCAACTCTAATCAAGTAAAAAGCACCTGAATTTATTGTTTTTGAAATTCAAGGCGAGAGAGAGAGAGAGAGAATAGACTGGCAGATATCCTCCAAGAAGTAAGAATTATGCTTTAAAAGATAAGATTTAAAAGTAATTTTGACATCAAAATTCCTGCAACAAAGAATCCTCATGAACACTAGAAACAGTGTGACAAATGGACTACTTGGGAGTGCCTGAAAAGCTGATTCAAAGAACTGCTTTTCCCTTCCCTGCACCATAAAGTTTAGTGACCAAATGGCTCTAATTGTGCAGCGCTTGCAGTGTGACCCGTACCAAAAAAGAAATACAGAAATGACCAGTTATTTTTCTCTTGTTCATTACTGCAGGGAAATAATCTGAAGTAATAAATCACCAGGTGACTGCATGAATACAGTCAGTCCATAAAACTGCATTAAATGCTATCTTTTGTAGTATGTCAAATTTTGTAACAATGTGATTGTACACAAGAAATTCAGGAGTTGACAGTGGCCTATTTCTTGAAGATATTTCAGAGTTATTGCCAAAGGGTCTCAAATCTCTCCTTATTTAGATCTGGTTTTATTCCTACCACCACTGAGACACTGCATCAAGAAATCCTGTTTGGTGGCCATTTCTTGAAGTGGCCAATAGTATAAGTGAGCAATATTCAAGCTTCTGAACACTAGGCACACACATCATTGCTAATGAAGATCCACTTTTTCCACCTTCTTCCCAGAAGAAAATATTTGAAGAACACAATAACTAATCTTGTATGAAGACTCTTCCATGTCAACTAAGAATGGAATGCAACCTTCTGAAGTGTGAGGATTCAAACTGAGGAGACCTTTGTGAGCACCAGCCTTCTTGCAAAAAGAGAAGGGAAATCTCTCCTGCTTCTTTTATAGGCTGACAGTGATGTGTGTACGTAACTGACAACAATTCCTCACACCCTCAGGATCAATTTTGCTGCTACTGCCAAGCTTGGGCAGTAACTCATATTCAAAGTAGAGAAGCTCACTCATGTTCTGGAAAGTGTTTGCTTAAGCTGTATGTATTATCTAAAGATTTTGATCTGCCAACTTCTTTTACTTAAGTAGTTTTAAGGATTTTCTGTAATAGATCAAAGATGGGTTTTCAGTAGAAATATAAAAAACATTTGTTTATTTCCTTTGGCTCATGACCTCTGTTAAGACAATTAGGTCAATCTTTCCTTTTTCAGTGTTCAGTGTTTACATATTGATTACTTTTCACATTCACAGAAGTCTACTCACATTCTAGGTTTGAGGTTTTTTTATCTGAAAAAACATTTAACACACTTAATAGTACAAGATGCATCCTTACCTAATTACAGAATCTGTTCTGTTGTACCCTGGGATGGAAGAGGCCTTTTCTCCTGGAGATCCCAGAATCTGAAGTGTGGTATTGATGTCAACCTCAGCTGAATGTTTAATGGAATATTCCATTACTTCTGGAGGTATTAGCGGAGTCTCTCCCTGAGTATCATTAGCCAAGAGGTAGCCTTACATTAAAAAAGAAAGAGTGATCACAACTTTCTACCCTAGGTTAACTTATGGCTTTCTGATTAGAGAATCCATAGGTTTAACTGCAGACATCACACCAGAATCAAATGTTTCTATAGACCCTGACTAACACTGCTTAAATGCATATAAGTTAACTTTAGAATCCTTAAAGCTATTCAGTAGGAAAAAGCCTACCGTGACAAGAAACCAAGACTGGAAAAAGAAACCACCAATTCAAAAACCGATAAAAAGAGACAAGTTTTGCTTCATGTAGAAGTGCTACAGTCAATCCACCTACTTGGGGGAGGGACAAAACAACATTTTTTTGTCATTTTTTTCTTCTTCTGCTATGTGGTAAAAAATCCTTGATTTTACAGCTTCCCCACTGAGTCCATATCATTTGCGACTTCTGTTTTGCTAACATTTCAAATCTGTCAGAGTCTTTCAGACCTCAAGTACATGTGCTATAACACAGTTTTCCTCACCTAGCAACTGCAGATCAGGTGAAGCACAGGTTTTCATAAAATACTCTGGGATCTAGATAATATTGATTCCAGCTTTAGTTGTAGTTTTCAGTATCTGAGCTCATAATCATCTGTGAGCTACAAACTCCATCTCACAGTGTTACAAAAATATTATAAACACATTCATGTCAACATCTGAGAGCAACTAAAACATCAGATCTTCCAAAAAGTACAACAAAATATTTCATGTATTATACACTTCTCCCAGCAAAGTACAGACTGTCTTTAGTTGTTACTATGTTTGCAAACTTAAGTAAAATACTTCCATCTAAAAATCAAACCCAAAAAGGTTCTAAATTCAAGTTCCCTGAAACATGACAAAATGGCAGGTCATGGATCATCAGCACTGAGAAATTCTAGAACTTACTCGATTCTCTGTTACCACTGAGTACCACCATTACCCTGATCTCATGCTGGTTCCCTTAAAAAGCCATGTGCACCCAGACAACACCACTGATACCATGAACAGATTAATTTCTTGAATAGGTTGACTAATAACACAACTCAGAAAACTGTAACAAAATTAGTTGCAGGAATTTCCAACGGACATTGATGAAACCTTTACATGAGGTTATCATTAGAGATAATATTCCTGTTACTCAGGGCAGATGATAGTAAGACAAGGACTTTGCAAGTCCTGTGTGTAAGATGAAATCATCGTAAGGGATAAAATGTATAGTCAGTTGAGAGTACTTGATATACAGGGATTTTTTTTCCTGAGGTGTTCCAGCTGCAATAAGACTACTGGAATAAGTACTATTTAAAGCTGTTCACTAACCTGTGACTAAAATAAGCCAATGAATATCCTCATACAGATCATCAAGCACTTTATTGTCAATTGAACCTGATGCTGGTGAGGCAAGTAACTGCTGCTGATGTCTTTGCAACTGTCCATGGAGCCTTGTCACCCGGTCTTCTAACAAACTGTGGACAAACAAGAAGAAAGTAGCTTCACTGTTTTTAAACTGTTTTGGCAAAGTCAGGCTTTTCCTATGCGACAGCTTTATTGATTTGCATTCATGACTATTTTTTTCATACTTACCTTGTGAGAAGAGGTATGCAGTGTTCTGCAGCAATCCTCCCCAGCATGCCTACACTGGCCAACTGGTCACAGAACTGGTCTCTATCATCTTCCTGCAGCTCACTTATTTCTTCTTCTTCCCGAGAGGCCACACCATTGGCAGTCTTTGGTTATTTCAACAAAATTAGAAGCAACCAGTTAGGGTCACATTTGTTAAATTCATTATCAGCACAATTTTCTGCACTATTTTGGCTCTTTCTTACACTGTAATTTGCATGTATGAACAACAGACTTGTACTAAATTAGACACAGAAGAGTTAAACAGAGTCAACATGGGTTCATACTGTTTTAAAACCAGCATTTCACAAACTCATTAGCAAAATGCCACATTCAGTTCATTTGCTAACATTCCAATAGTTCTCAGTTGTCTGAGATCTTACATAAACCATATAATAGGCAGTATTTTTCACGATGAAATGAATGTTAACGTTTAAAGATTTTCCCTAACCTACTGTTTGATGGGACACAGTAGTTTAAAAAGTACCACTAAATTAAAAAAAAAAGTACCTTAAAAGTAAATGCTATAATCTCAGAAAACAGCAGACTAATAATCTTGATGATCTCAGTTTTATTTCTTGCTGATGCAGGAGTTACACTGTTCAATTTCTCAAAGCTTATCTTGGTTGCATTATAAAACTATTTAAATTATAATCAGATCTTATTCCTTGAAGAGATGAACCATGATATGCAGAAACCAAGTATAAATATTAAAAGAGTTTCTTTTTTATCTCTTAAATAATCGTAAAATTTATGCAAGTTTACAAAGTAAAATACAAGGGGTGGAGAAAGCTATCAGTCTGCTTTATTTCTACAGAGGCCCTGGAAAACTGAATCCACACACAACTCCTTATGCAAACTGCTTTTAACCCATCTTTTCTTTATGTAACCCAGCAAATCATTCTCTTTTGGCAACTTCAAAGTTGCAGCTGTTTACTGAAGGGTGAGCCTCTGCTCTCAAAGCAGAGACTGAAAGTTCCTGTTACCGCTTTGATATTGAACAAGAAGCATTCTAAAATGCCAGCTGTGGCTTTTAAAGGTTACCCATGGGATAAATGACTTATCTCACAGAATGACATGAATTAACCTGTGTATACAAGTTATGTCAAGACCGCCTGATATGAATTCAAAGTTCTTTTGTGAAATATTTCTCTCAGTTTTGGCATTGTTATTACCATCTGTTACATATTGAGATAACAGAATTACATTTTACATAGTGCTTTTCAGAATGAGGTACCTCTGAGATCTTTGCACAGCATCAAATTAAAGACATTTTATACAGTTATTGAATTGAATCTATGCAATAACTAATTCATCCAGCATCTACATCCAACTTTCTGTGTAAGAATCTATTTTAGTAAGATCCAGATTTCTGGCAAATAGACTAATCACCTTTCTTTCTCAACAGCTCAAGAGATACTTGATGTACTTCTAAGTTTTCTCTAGTCAACTGTTCAAAAACTCAATTGGGAATTTATTTTATCCAAAATGACCACATGATATCCCAAGTTTCTTCTACTTTGAGCACAGTCAGTCTACATTTTTTCAGAACTTTATGCATGTCAATTATATTTTGAAGATAGTGCATCCGAGGCAACAATCATAAAAAAGGCCCCCAATTTCACTGAGGATTTTAACTAGAACACTAAATCAGAAGGAAGGTCAAAAGTTTAGTCACTGTATCTGTGGAAAGAACAAGATACACATTGATTTAAAGGTTTACTTATTTTCTTTAAGCGATTTCCAACTTTGCATTCCTTTAGTTCCTCTCCAGAATGAGAGAAACAGACTGGGAAATAATTGAGTAATAAGTTCAGCAATTTTTTTTATTTCCAAAGTCACAAATGGCAATTCTATACTAGCTGCCTTGAGCTACATAATATACACACACCAAAAGACACGGGCTAGTTACTGTATGTTATCATCAAAAACTACTACAATGAAGGCTTACCAAATTCCTTGTGCCATCAGGAGCAGCTAGATGGCACTGAATGTAGGAATTAAAGACTTGAACAGCATGTTGGGTAAAGAAACCTTTATGGAAATGTTTGTCATCTTGGACCAAAGTAAGCCAAGATTCCAGCAACTTATCATATGCCTCCATATATACCATGTCATCTTTGTCAAGCTGTAAGAGATGAAAAAAAAAAACAAATAAAAAATCTTATTCCTAAACTAAACCAGACGAACATACTTATAGTCATCATTATTTTACAGATATTCTTCTACTGTTGAAATAAACAAAAAAACTTCAGTCTCAAAACTGATCTAAGGATAGCCAAGAAAATATCAGAATGAAGCAATGCATCGAAAAGGTCACTGCAGCTTTCATGCCTGCTTTAAAAACCTGTCAATGTGTTTAGCTACTTCCCTTCACCTGATACTGCATATAGATTTATAGGTATTCCACTATTTCTGAAATAAAGAGAGGGAAAAGACAATGATTCTCTGTTCCAGAGGAAATCACTGCAAGATTGCAAGTGTTCAAGAAACCTTATTACAGGTAGCCAGTTTTGATGATAAATCACAACTTCTCATTCTATGAACGAGCCAAAACCCAATTAATTCGTACAGAATAAGCCTGCAACTCTAATTGTTTAGTGCATTTCAATTGATGCTTCCATATAGTGCTTCTATAGAGTACATAAATTGCAAAAGGAAATACCTTATCTGAAAAACAAAGTCCTGAGTTGCAGGCAAACTAAAGAATCCAAACAGCAAAGAGGCAATTTATTTTTAAAAGTATTTTTAATGTAACTATCAATTTTTTGTTTTGATACAAAAATTGAACATTTGTAAATACATCCAGCTTCAAATAACTTCAGCATGACTGTACAGATAAACAGCCTGCTAAAATTCTTAGAGGAAGTCTTACAGGATGGCTCACAGAAGTTACTCTGAGATAGCAGAGCTTAGTAAAATGGTTCAATGATGAAATAAAGAGATATTAAGGCCTTAATCATGCTCCAGACACAAGAATTCCTGACTTCCAGTGAAGTTACAAACACGGTTGGACGAACAGGCAAGGAAAAGAAAACACTGGCTGGATGACTGATTAAGAGGAAAAACTGATATCACATTGGAAGCATTCCAAGATAACTTCACAGCATCCTTTTGTAACTGCAAAGCTGTCATATTTCCAGAAGTTAAAATATGGGACATACTGATGCAATTGTGAAAACAAAACCTGAAGACGACAAGGAGAGAGGCAAAATTTTGTTCAACGCTAACATAAGTCATAAATTTAGGAAGGACACCACAACATGTCTTTTTAAAACTTGGCTAAAGGACACACAAATTTATACACAGTCATTCAATCCTGAAGTATTTTGACATGTACATAATATATTTACATCTATAACTTATATGTATGACTTTTAATAATTTTTAATAATTGAGATCACAAACAAACAGATATGTTTTTATCAACAACAAAATACCCTCAAATATATCCAATTAATTTATTTGAAAAGGTAATAAAGAAGTTAATGCCATGAAGAAAAACTATTTTAACACCTGGAGATATTCTCATAAGCAATCTAGGACTAATAAGTGCCTCCACAAAATAAATGCCCAAAAAGATTTTATCCATATTGAACCAATCTGGTTCCAAAGAAACCTTACTGAAAAATCCCAGTCTTTATTTCAGATTAGCTACAGCTGGGCTACCAAAGATGTCATGTAGGCAAAGTGCCGTGCTGCAGACTGGGAGCTGAATCATTCTAACAGATCAGACCTCAGATCTTCAGGAGAGGCAAGATAAACCCAGTAAATTTAAAGCAAAGATGCTTAATTCCTCCTAATTTCCTCTATGGGAAACAAAAAAAATTTGGTCCTTCTTCCTTCCTAGTTTGCTGACCCTTTGAAGAAAAAACACTTTGAAAGTCTGTCATGCAGCAACAAGCTGCTAAGAGTTGGAAGCACAGGGAGGGGACCAAATTCAGAATGGTCTCTGTCATCACACGATATTTTTAAAAATATCACTAAACAGGAACAGTATATTAATATTTGTTCTGAGAAAAAGAAGCCTTTGATATAATATTTATTTGACTTTTCATCCAACATCCTGTTCATACGCTTCACTAATTCAGGTGGACTATTTGATTCTACTTCTGCATAAACATTAAGTGTTGAGCAAGGCAGAGCACACCTGTGGATAAGCATCTTCTCTCACACCCAGTGCCATTAAAGGAAGAGATTACTGGTCCACCTTGCCCCATAAACTAACCCTCAGCACTGCTGAAGCTTACTGCCCTTCCTCCACCAGTGTAGCTGTTCAGGCAAATGTTTCAACTTCCTTCAGCCAATCTCCCCAACCCCAACCAGCAGGTTAATGCAAAAGAAGCATTTGAACATAATGTTTGGATTGTGGGGTTTTCCTCATGGTTGAAAATCAGTATTAGATGCTTTGAAGTGGTTTGCATATTTTGATTCAGGACCTCCATATTTTGACAGTTGTCATAGCAGGCCTTCCCCATCAGGCACAAGGAATCTACTTAGCTGTTTCTGCCATGTTCCCATGGTATGTTCTGCTGGCATATGAAGTAGCAGAAATACAGGGAAAACAGCTTTACCAACCAGCAAAGCTTAAGGAGTACACCTGCCTGCATTCTGCTGCATTTCATATTTCTGAAAAGCTCCAGCAATATTATCTGATGATTCTACTGAGCCCAACACACACGGTATTTTATCTATCAGAAAGCTCTTAACTGCAGACAGCACATGAGCTCACAGGAAGTATCACTGCAGGCATTCTAAAAGAAACCTGGGGAACACATTAGCCATGGCTAGGACATTCCTAAGCCAAAAGATTGTTTTCAGGGATGTAAAGTAGTACTTCTACAGGCACAGCACATGGTATCATCACACCAGATAGTGGTACAAGCTAGTGTAAGCTCTTGCTGAGAGATTAAGTGTTTTAAATGGCATGATGTTGAGTACTGTTTTCATTAAACATGATTGTGTATTCCAGTTCTCAAGTAACGAGACACTGAGGAAACAACATCGCTTTAGTTCCTTTGAATTTAAATGATAGCTGCCTATGGTTTTGCTGAATTTTATAAAGGCTTCAGAAGCATTTCTAAATGTATTGGTGAGCACCAGAATATATATTCAATATTCTACTAGAAAATCTCAGAAGCAGACGAATTTTGACCAATAAGGTTTGGAAAGGAGCTGTATTTTAGATTCTAAATTTAAACACCAATTTTTTGATTAAGACATGAAAAAATTAAAAGTTTAAGTGAGCACTGGGCCAAATATAATACATTTTAACCTTGCAGTGAAGACATGATCTAACGTTCTGCAATGCATGTTAATTAATACACCTGCACTCTCTGGTAAAGAAACACGTCCATCAACTTTGTAACTAAATACTTCTATAATTATTTTCCAACTCAGGTAATTAACCTCTGTAACTATACCAAACTGTCAAAACAAAAAAAAAATCATACTTTCTCATGATAGTGGGGAAATATTGGTTAGTATCTTGATAGCCTCATTTCTATAATCTATAGCCACTGCACATAAATAGCTTAAGTGCAAGATTATTCGCCTTAACTCTTACTTTTTTTTCCTTTAAACTATGTGTCCTTGGTAGTTTTTATTTCTAATGCAACTTTTAGGAGCAGAACACTTGGGCTATGCCAACTGCTCTTTAATGTTACAACCAAAGTTTGAAAGAAAAAAATCCTCTTAATTCCTGTGCTAGATTTGTACGCACAATTACCATTTGAACTGTGTCAGCAATGAAGGGATGATCTGAACAGCTTAGAAGTACAACGTTAACAACAGACCTTAATGGCTACATTCACTTAAAACAGAAACTCCTGACTCAGAATTCTAGGCAGCAGTTAAGTTTCAGTCTGTCCATATGTTCATGTAGTCATTTTAAACTTTCAGGACTGCAGCTTGTTCATTATCTACAACAGTTTCCAGAGGAGTCCTACAACAGCAAGTCAGCAATACTTAAAACTTTAATATTTTAAATGAATCCATTCACTTAAAACTAAAAAACTAAGATGTGCTTTAAATCAAAACAAAGTCTGAAACGAAGTCTGAAAGATGCACACAGTGTGTAATTATGTTCATTATATTGCGTGAAATAAAAAGAAAATCCTCTCGTATGTGATTTCAGAAATATCTAGGACAAAACCACTGAATTCACAACAGTTATTAACAAAATACCCAAATTCTCATGTCACTTATGCTTATCACAAATAGAAGTGAAAAAGGCTACCCATTTTTTTGAGAGCAGCTACTTACCACTTCTTCCAAGGCAGCACTTCTTCCAAAAGAACAGGTGAGGTGTGCGAGGCAGTTAACAAATGAAGAGAAAAGTTCATTTGGAATGGCCGTTAAAATATTGCGAGGAAATACAGTTATCAGATTGCTGATAATACTGGAAATTCCCACTGCTTCAGAGTCTTCTATTTCAATTCTATAGATAGAAATAGCAGTTTTTTGCCATTAAGAAAATTGCTAAAAGGGAATCGGTTTTGTTGATACATTCGCAATCAATAAATCTATTTCATAATAAGCACCACCTACTTTAAACTGCCCTTGCTCAATTTAAGCAATCCAACAGTAAGCACAAATTATATCCAGAAATAAGCAAGCCATACCACTTCTCCACACAGATATGCTACAGTCCAAACTAAAGATTAAAAGATGCCATCTAAATTTAGAGAGCAGGCATACATACCCATTGATAGTATTCAGTAATCCCTCAATGAAGTGTGCCAGGTAATCAACTTGTGAACCTTCATCAGGAAAGACTGGCCCGTGCAAAGACGCCAGCTGTGCCAGGCACTGTAATGAATCTTGGGCCATATCTGTATCTTCTCTGATTTTTCGATGTACCTTTCAGGAAGTGAGGTAGTTAATAATACATGAAAACAGGGTGTTCTTACAACAGTCACATGGCTCTCAATCCAAAAGAGCACACACCAAAAAAAGCTTACTATAACTTCCATTCAGTCTGAAATACAAGGGTGTCTGCAACTCCCTAAAGCATGGCAAACATCAAGATCGTGACTCAGCTCACACAATCTCAAGCCTTGAATTAACTCACTGAAACTTAACATTTAGTTAAGGCTCACCAACATGTTGAAAATTGAACTGTCTATTGAATGTTATGTCTTAAAGAGAGAAACAGATGCCAGCCAGTCAGACATGCTGCTCCTTCTAAAAACAGCAATAATGACAGTCATCTCTATTATGCTAACTATGCCTAGGCTATAGAGTCTTGCTAAAGTTAGTCAACAAGTTCAATCAAGATTATATAGATGCTTCTTTAGCAGAGGTAAACACTGAAGACATATACAAAAATGAATGCATCACTTCCTTGGCAACACCCTTATATTATACAAGGCCAACAGTAATCTTCCTGCATTTGTGCAAACTGTTACGTCATTATTTTTGTCATTGAGACTTTCTAAATTTGAATCTTATTATTTCAGTAAACATATTCTCACATATGTATTTTAATCAGATTAGTCAAGTATGGATTTAAAGAATTTAGGCTCATGCCTATTTTTTCCACAGAAGATTTATTGACCAAATAAACAAACAAATATAGAGTAACTTTTTCACCCAGAAGCAAAATTTAGCTAAATTATTTCAGCAATATTATACCAAAATGTACAGTTAAAATACTAACCATTTCTCTATGGTGTTATAGTTGCAGGTTCACCTAACTCATAAGTAGTTGGATTAGCTGCACAGTTAATCCCTGAAAGATCAAACTAGCAGGAGAAAAAAACGCTGCAACAGAAACACCCCTCCTAATATATGTCCCACACGAGGCTGAGATTAGAAATGAAGGCTCTCGTTCTAACATAGCAGTCCTGCCTGCCAACTTTTGCAAGGTTATTAAAATTTCTCAGATCACATAAATGAATAAAAATTACTACCAATTACTTACATTACTTCAAACAGCAAACTACAACTGCAAGCCTCAACCACTGCAAATCAGGAATCTAAAACCAGAACTGACAGCATACTGCCCTGGCTAGCGTTCATTCAAAAATAATAAAGTACAGGCAAGCCTTGGTTACTATTAAGTAAAATGTAAATGTATTAAAACAAATCTGCATATTATTAAAAATATTTTTCTTATCACAAATAAGTAATTGTAAACCAATCAAGGAAACAGATATGCAACTCTGACAACTTCATACTACTAAACGAATAAGGGTTAACATGTAAGCCAAAAAGTTATTTGCATGTGGAGGTTCACAGCTGACAGTAGCAACTGTCTGGATCGTCTAGACAGCTGTTCAGATTGTGTGTAGCTGCTGAGAGTTCTGCCAGTGTTTTTTTCACCTTTTCAAAACTGCTGGATAAACTTGCAGTAAAGAAAATAAAAGTAAAAACTTAAATGTATCAAAAATCTTATCAAGTAAGGACATATATCCAAACACATACTGTCAAGCAGCACTAGAGAGTTACATTTGCATTGTCTTACAACAACTTCGTCCAAGTTTTGAGCACATTTCTCTGCTTTGCAAAAATAAAAAAAACCCTGAGAATGCTGAATTCTGAGATCCCAAGAGATGTAACCTAAGTCAAATTGCATAGCAAATTAATTTATAAGCCAATATATGTTGCTGCTGCAGTAAGTCCTAGCTGAGCGATGACTACAAACTTCTCCCAACAGTTGTAAAAATAAAACAACACGAGTTCTATCCATTTTTAATATTGTGGGGCTTTTAAGTTACAGAAATTGCGTATTACATTCTCCCAACACTACCTCTTCCACATCCCTTCTGACTTATTCTCTTTTAACTTGCATGGATTTCCTTTGTGCTGAGGAAACTGATGCAGAATTCTGTATGCTGAAACTGGCTAGAAAACTATAACTACATTACTTATTTTCAGCTGTTCTGTAGAGCAGATGCTTTAATATCAGTGAACACATACTGCTCATTTGATCTTTTCTGAGAGCCGTTACACCTTATCTGAAAGACTCACTACTCTTCTACTGCTCATCGTGCTTGGTTTTGTCTGATGAGTACAGAAGTATTAAGTGTATAAAAGTTTAGATAACTATAAACCTTTTCCTGTTGCTAGTAGTCATCAATTTAAAGCAATTAATAGGCAAAATACATATTCAGTACCCTATGAAAAAGACAATACTTCTGTCTGCTTCGATAAGCAAGCTGAAGTGAACAGAATCAGTCCTACCTGATGCAAAAGGAAGAGTCCGACAACAGTTTTAGAACAGGAAGGAGCTGCTTTCCCTGTGGTCTGGACTACGAAAGTTGAAGAAAGAAACTTACTGTAAAGAAAAGCTCCATAACTCTGCTGTCCAGGAGGGTCTCGCGCCAGGATTCTGTTGGCTTTAGCATCACATTTTGTGAGGATTCAAACATAGCTATATAATGTCTGCCCAGTTATCTGGTGTCAAGGTCAACAATAACATTCCTACTTGGCTTTAAAAAAATCCTAGATACAACAGGATCCATTCAGAAAGAATGTAATGGAAACAAACTTTAAGCCTCTTCACATACACAGCATAATTCATGCATGAGGCCAAGGAATAAAAGGTATTAAGTATTGAAAAAAAGAATGCTCCAGGAATGTTAGATAACAGTTTGATCATAATTATGAGACATACCATAGCGATACGATCACTTTGATAACCAGGGTGTCTAATGTGACACAGCGAGAAGGGAAAAAAGCAACCGCAATTAACAGGTGTTAAAATTTATGCAAAATGGGAAATCATTTTCTAAAAAATTTTCCTGGCAGCTTTTAAAAAGGCCTTACCATAGCTAAAGATAGCTCATTGAAATCTATATCCTGTTTTTCTAAATAGCCAGATATGTGTCACAGAATGCAGATATGTTAGCCCTGAATTAATCTACATTTTCTAATCACACTGAGAAGAACAAAAGCACAAGTCAGCACAAGGCATTGTCGTATTAAACATCTTTTAAGAGATGCCCATGAAAAATGTGCACGCTGTAAAGACACGATTTTGTTACACTCATTTCAGCTCTCATCATGTATTTTGGCATAACCTAATTTACAAAATTCTGCCAATGTTCTAGTACAGAAAAAACAGAGACATGAGCAAAAACATTTAAGCAAACAGGTTCAATTCTCTGTCAGTCTGATCACACAACAGTTTTTATCAAAAGTTTTTGGAAGTACTTCCCTTTGTGACACCACCCATTTCAAGTAATAGTTGCTAAGTTAAAGCAGTTTTACTAATGTTTTATTTGTCTTTCTTAAACCCTACATTATCCTCTTTGATCCCTTCCTAACCCAACCGTCAGAGTAAGTAACAGCATGTTCAGCTGCACATAATTTACTTACTGGTAATGAACGGCATTACTTTTTGTACTGTGAGTAATCCACTACAACAAAAAAAGTGCATAAGAAACTATTTCTATGTCTAGAAGGAACTAAATTTTACAATGGTATTGTTCAAAACAGTAGACCCCTTAACTGTTGATGGGTTTTGTTTAAGGAATAATATTTAAAGCAAGCATGTGGTTTAATATGAAAAATTGTGTCACAAAGCAGGATGCACAATTTCAGTTTATTTATGCTTGTATTCTGAGTTCTACCACAAAACAAAATTCCTAATGACACTGTGCAAAACCACATTCCAAAGAAGGGACTTTTTCCACAGTACAGTACCAAGTGGACCTTCACTGGCGGTATGTGTCCAGGACTGTTGTCAGCACCTTATGCTGCGTAAGAACAATCAGGGGGTGGTTTCACATTAGTGCAAAATAAAACCAGTTTCACAATTTTCAAAATTATCAATATATGTTGAACTATACCAGATCTGCATTATTTCAGACGGGGAAAAACTAAAAGTCACAGAATTTTCTACTTTACTTCCATCTGAAATACTGATGTAATTTAATTGATCAAACACGCTTTGGTTCTACCCACTTAAAAAAAAAAAAAAGTGCATGGAATTATCACATGCAAGCATCCTTTATCGGGAGTAATATTCTAAATTAAAGCTAATTTTATCTGGCAAATTAAGCTATGCTTTTTTTTCCTTTCCATTTAGAATGTTTTAGTCAAAACGGTATTTTAAAATGGTTTACTTACAAGAATGTCCTTTGCTGTAACTCTCCAATAAACTATTGGCTTGGACATATTATCAGAAGACAATCATAAACACATTACCAGTCTCTGAAAATGAATTTACTCTTTGCTAGGTTGAGTCTATGAGGGGACCAGCAACAAAATGCTTTTCACATGGGATGAAAGAAGCACTAGCTTGCTGTCACTATTTTAACAAGACTCACTATTTAGCAGCCCTATCCTGTTATTTTTAGTTCTGTTTCTCCTGTTAAGGAACTGATGACACATCTGACAACAGATTTGTGGGTAAAATATCTGTTCATTGAACATTACAAATTTTGACTCCACCTATCACGGAGATCTGCACCCATTTTCCATCATGTACTAAATGTATGCAAACATTAGCAGAAACTGGCTGTGGAGATGCTTACTGCCATGAAGCATCCCAGCTTATGTTGTGCTATGGTTTGGTCTTAGTAACAGCAATCTAGTTATGCCAAACCTGAAAAAAATGGCACTAAATTACCTTGTACATGGGTGTACACAGGACAAATGTGCTCTTCATCATCCAAAATTAACTTACTTCTCAAGACTTACAAACCAAACAAAGAGTACAGAACGAGCACAACACTTTTTTTCTAAGCACTCAAGCTTATGATTTAGATTTACAACATAGATTAATGATAAGCATAGATTAGTCTACTATGACATCCCGGAGAGTTTGGGGTTTTTTTTGTTTCTAAAATGAAAACAATTGTAAACCTCTTCTGGTAATAATATAAATGTTTCTAACATTCCAAGGTCTACTGAGGAATTATTAACTCTTAATACCATCCACTTTGAATGACATGGAAATACAGGCTAACAAACAGCTACCAGAAGCATGCCAATGTTTCACCCATTTTGCAAGAATTAGAACACTGATTCCTTCAGAGACTGGAATCTTCTGCATGAATCAGATTATCCAGTGATGTGAACCAAACTCTATTAAAAAGCGTAAGAACATACTTAGATGCCTTCATGTACAATAAGGCTCACATGCTGGCTATTAGTGCCTAGAGAGGAAGAGGAGAAGACCATAATATTAAAAGAGATTTTCTTTTATTTTTGACTCAATTTATGCGTGTAGACATTAGCTCTATGTTTAGTTTTGTTTCATGAGCTGGAGAAATAAGAGTAGGTTTTTTTACGTTATAAATTTTTAATTTTAAAACTGATTTAGGAAAAAAAGTTCAAGGTTTTATGTGCTTCTTGGAGGAGCATACTAAAACAACAAAAATAAAAGACTAAGAAATGTGTCTTTTTCCTCTCACTCATAGCCTCTGTCCCAGGAAGGGACTGATAGGTGAAGATGAATATTAAAATATTTCATATCCACAAAGAAGTAAGTTTGGACTTCAAAAATCAAAGCTGATATTTCTTCTACTAGAACCCCATTCGTAAGTTTGTGTGCAGAAGTTAAAAAAAAAATCCCAGAAACAGAGGAAAAACTCCTGGAGTGTTAACGTCTGAATATCTTTCTTAAAAGTTATTTTAATCACTTTACTTTTGTTGTTTGACGTATTTCCGGACAACTTTGTGCCAGTCATAGACTTCCATTTTAAAAATAAAAAACTGCATTAGAAAGTTACCTGCCCCCCAGTGATATGTTAAATACCGATTTTATCTGGATTTTTAAGACCTCCTCTGGCTTCCTAAGTAGCGAGCCAAGCACATGGGATGAGTCTAAGGAGCAACTGCCTAAAACTGCTGCAGAGGATTGCTGCCCCCTATGGAGAAATCCTTCACAGACCTTTCCGTACCTTACACTCTCAGCAAATACACCCAGCAACCAGGGCAAGGAGCATATGCTTAACTGTTATTAAACACAAGCATTCTTAACAGTCACGAAAATGAAACAATACTTTGTGTTGGAGACACTGGACTCGGATTGCAGGAACAGGAGTAGGAAGTGTAGGAACACCCAAGCTAATTTTAAACCCTGTCGATTCCAGAGCCACGCCAGTTCCAAGGCTCATGACCACCCATGTGGATTCTGCAGTTCTTGGTACATTCTGCTGCTATGGTTATGCAGCTCATGGTATGCAAGCTGATCACTTCCAGCCTAACTTGCACTTAAAGCACCCGTGCACAAGTGGCTGCCACACAGATGTGGCTTAGGAGTCACACCTTTCCACCACACACTTGCTGCCATCCAGAGTGTTGTGACTATCGCTGCAAAACTGGAAACCCAAAACCACTGGGGCAAGAGAGCAGAATATCAGCTCCCCTTCATAAAAAGGGTCATTCCTGGTCTCTTTTCCTCTTCTGGTCTTAATGCTTTTAAGATGTTCCTACATAGCAAACCGATTACAGAATTCATTCAGGAAAACCGAAATGATGAAAGACTAATTGTTACAAAGTTCAACATCTATACAAATACGTTTAGTGTAATTATGACAGAATTCAGGGGATCTGCCAATCTTCTTGGGTTTGCCCAATGTTGTCTTAAAAAGTTGCTAGAAAGGATTGACAAGAAAACACATAGTGCCCTAGAAATAATTTCTAAACATCAGGGATTTCAAAGTCAGGTCAGTTTTCACCTAAAAGCGGTAGGTGATAAAAGTCTGATAAAAGTAAAATGCAGCTTTCTTAAATACAGCTATTTCAGTTACACTGAATTTTGCTCTATATCCCAAACTATAGACAGGATAGTGCCTCAATGCTTCATTTCTCAGATAAAAACAGACTGCTGCAGTAAATTCAGGATAATTCCAGGCTATAACAAACACAAAGCCTATGGAAAGAAGCCATGCTGCTGAAGATAGCTGTGTTGCTACTCTTAGGTACAGGTAGAATAATTTCTGTAGTTGTGCAACAAATCACACTAGGGGCCACAACCTGTTAAAAAAATCCCACCACATTTTCAGCCAGGTGGTTCCCTGCTCAGCATCATGCTCATGGGAGATGATAAGGCAGGATGCTTTTTCAGCAGCAATGCCAATTTGAATCATTCCTCAAAACCAACCTTGAGTGCTCTGTGTGGTTTTCATGCACTTCCATTATGCACAACAGATGCTAGCAATCTGGGTTGGAACAAGTTCAAATCTTGAAAGTCTGCAGAACTATATGGTTCACAGAACCTCCCAGACAGGTGTCTCATTCTGGCTTGAGGTTTAAAAGACATTTTCAAAACAGAGATATGAAGAGCTTTCTTCAAGTAACACAAAAATGTTCAAATCATACAACTGCCATGGCACCAACAATTCCAATGGAACAGCAATGATGTGTATTAGTAGAGTGCAAACCACTAGGTTTACATAACCTGCATTTTAAATCCCCTATTCTACATTCACTTGAAAATTTGCCAGCTTGCCTCCGAGCAAGTACAGGCACTAAATCCAAAACAAGAACTAAAGCTCAAGTATCTCTTTATTCATGTACTGTAATCCATACATTGAAGAATAAGGGATAAGTACTTCTATGATAGCTCCTAATGACAGATAATAGACATCTTTCTGTAGATGGGAGACAGCTGGACACAATTCTCATGTTCTATTAAAGAACTTTTACATTTGAGGACATTCAGCCAATGTCCACTAGAATATGGCTACCAGGAACAGAAAAATCCCAAAGTCAAGACAACGAGAGAAATATCTCTGGAAGTAAAATGATAGAAATTATAATTACATCCTGGTAAGGATCCATCCATGCCAAGGTACATTAAAGCCCAACAACATTCAGCTTCTTAACTGGAGACTTTGGGTACTCACAATGTACTAAAAGTCAGATTCCTGAAGGAACTTTTGTAAAGAAGAGGGCTGTACTTTTTAGTACTGATCAACTGTACTTCTTTAATTAGTCAAAACATTCATTTAAGAAAAGATGCAGTTAAAACTAGTTCCATCTGAGTAAATAACATTTAACAATACCGTAACAGCACTGAAAAAAGAAACTGTACAGAAGCCAACATGCCACAAGATACTATCTCTGAAGCATCCACAAACACCGGGTAAACTAATATCTCAAGGTGGCAGATAAAAATAACAATAGATTGTTGGAAAATGAAATGGGAGAAACTGCACTTGACTGAAGGGAGGTTTCCTAGGTCACTGTGCCGTGTCCTTCCTATTGCAGGCACTACGTCCCAAGATAATTTAAAAATACTGAGTTCCAATTTGAAATTAGGTAGGTGCCAGAGTCTCTTCTTTTGTTGCTCCAATGAGGTGGGTGTTCCAGAATGCAGCTTTCATAGTAGCAATAGACAATGCATACTCACAACAACTTTTCTTACAATTGGTGGCAACACTGTCCAAGACTGCATTTAACAATGCAACATGTATCAAGTTGTCCTGTAACAGCACAGAACTCTTGAGAAGTGGTTTGTTTTGATCCAATCCTAACAGCTTGGGGATTTGAATGTGCCACTTTGCAATAGCCACAACGTGCCACTTTGCAACAGTCACCATACAGTTAATGTCCGTTTATTCTACTTCCCCTTTTTGGAGATACAAGGATCTTGCTAAAGATTACATAAATATGCTGCAGATTGCTGTGATGCTGCAGGGAATACTGAGAATCAATACTATCTTGCCAAGGGAAATACCAACTGAAGGTAAAAAGATATATCTGAGAATACAGTGGGTCATTTTACTCCATGCTTCACGTACTAAATTTATGCCCATTGCTTCAGCATATGTACTGTCAAGATTTGGAAAGAGGACACCAAAAGGACTCTAACCGATCAATCAACACAGCAATTCTTACAGTCTTATGAAATGTTCTATCTATTTAGAAACTACAGCCAAGCTAAGTTTCACTGCCCATGAGCTAACAATCAACAGTTAAACAGGTCATCTTAAGGAAAAGAGATTTATGCCATAATACAATCAACACGGCACTGTAAACCCCAACAGTTCCTGAATCTTTGGCAGCTAAGACCAACTTTTCTCAAGGATGACTGAAGATGTTCCAAGTTCTGTGAAAACAGGTTGATACATAAAGAAAGAAGATGCAAGCTGGGGCTGTAATTCTTACAGCAAAATGAAACATCCAATGGCAGAAAACAAAAAGATGGTATCGGATAGATCAGAAATTACAAAAATATTTGAAATGGATCCATTAAGAGCATTTAGGGTCCCTCTGACCTCCAGAAATGGCCAGAACTTATTTAAGAGCTGTAGTATCTAAAGTAGGCCAAATAGCAGAAAATATGATTAACCTTAAGCAGTAGTATGGCTTGCTCTGCTATTTCTAGTAGAATTTATTTACTAGCACCTAAATCACTTCACATTATACAGATGTACAAAGGAAAGCTGGAATTCCAAGATTCCACATGTTGCATGTATCTATTTATCTATCTGGCTCCACCAGTGCAAAGCCTAGGACAAAGAGCTCACGAAGAATTACAACCTTCACTTTCAAACTATTCCAAGGTCCCAGACACACCTACAGGTTAGAAGTGATTAAGAGCAGCACTGCAGAGAAGGACTTAAGGGTGATAGTGGATGAAAAACTCAACATGAGCCAACCATGTGCACTTAACAGTCCAGAAAGACAACTGCATCCTGGGCTGCACCAAAAGGTTGAAGGAGGTGATTTCTCCGTCTGCTCTGCTCTTGTGAGACCCCACCTGGAGTACTGACTACAGTTCTGGCATCCCCAACATAAGAAGGACATGGAACTGTTGGAGTAAGTCCAGAGGAGGCCACGTAGTTGGTAAGAGGACTGGAGCACCTGCCCTATGAAGACAGGCTGAGAAAGTTGGGGCTGTTGAGCCCGCAGAAGAGAAGGTTGTGTGGAGACCTCACAGCAACTTTCCAGTGTCTGAAGGGGAACTGCAGGGAAGCTGAAGAGGGATTCTTTATCAGGAACTGCAGTGATAGGACAAGGAGTAATGGGCACAAACCGAGAGGAAATTCAGGTTAGATAGTAGGAAGAAATTCCTTACTGTGAGAATGGTGAGGCACTGGAACAGGTTGCCCAGTGAAGCTGTGGATGCCCCAACCCTGGAAGTGTTCAAGGCCAGGTTGGATGGAGCTCTGAGCAGCCTGGTCTAGTGGAAGGTGTCCCTGCCCATGGCAGAGGGTGTGGAAATGGATGATCTTTAAGGTCCCTTCCAACCCCTTAACATTCTATGATTTTGTATTTAGAACTACATCAGAAGTTTGTGCAGAGCCAGACTAAAATTCAGAGGGAACCACCACTGCACAACACAAGAGCATTTCCTTTCTATTTCAAATCCCAAATCCACTTCCAAAGTCTTTTATAAGGTGCAATAATTTGACTACAGCCTCCATCTTATAAGCACATGCGCTAAATTCCTCTCTGAACCCCTGCCAAATCACTTCAGGGATGAATAGAAGTGGGATATTTACTTTTAATCCATGGAACCTTTCTTAACGCCACTATAACTGGCATTCTGCTTTACAGATGTGAACCAAGGAATATCCAGTTTCAAATAAATTTACTTTTGCTGCCTGCTGCATAATGAACAGACCAAAAGAAAACAAAAATACACAGATATCACCTTCTGACTGTCACACAAGGAAAGCAAATAAAATTCTCCACAGTGGATTTGAGAGCAACATCAAGATTCCTGCAGTATGTATAACTTGGTAGCAATTTCAAAAGTTCTAGGAAAAAAGTTTATAAACCAGTTTAAAAATTTGGTTCTTGGAGAGCTTGCTGAGCTTCTCAATGACAGTCTGGCTATTAAAACAGGTACTATAATGATTTACTACACATGCTGTCTAAAACCTCTATCAAATACAGAGTGTGATTGAGTATTTCTACAATATTTGTCTAGCCCATTTTTCTTCTCTCCTTCACTAAGACCCTTTCTCTTTCTGATTCCCATTTCCTCCTCTGCTTTCCACTCCACCTTTCTCTGGAATAATGATCAGCAGATATCACAAAAATATCACAATGGAAGCAACGGCACCCATGTAAAATGAAGTGGACATTTCTCTTCTCTGCTACCAAATACTTTTTTTCAAACCGAAAAGACTCTATTTCATGTTCTAGTATATACCATGTTCTTTTATGGGGAGTAGGTTGAACATGCATATTCCTACATGATGGGGCATTTGCCTGTCCCCACCTCTTCTCTGACGGAGAAAAGTAGGACAGATCAGACCTCTGCATAAGAATTGAACAGGGCTTAGACTCTTCACCATATGGTTCTACACTGAAGTAGCATATTAAATATTTCCCGTTCCCTGCACCAACCAGACATACCATCAAGGTGTAAAACAGGGGTGCTCTGTTTGTTTTCTCCTTTATGTAAAATACTTTTAAACTTTAATGAAGACCAACAGCAGCTTCCATATGTAAGCATCTCTAGTAAGCATGGTGGAGGCAAAAAGCACTAATGGAAGAAAACATAAATCAAGGACTAAACTTAAAGTTTATAAGTTTTATGTTTTACTCTCCTTGCAAAGACTTTACTCCTCACCCAAGAAGCGACCCAAGTCAAGGGAAACAAAGGGCCTGACATGAAAAGGATATAATTTGGAGGAAGGAAGTTCCAGCTTAAGACCTGATTGGCTAGTGCAAGATAACGCTGAAACACTGAAGACATCTGAGCATTGAGGTTTTCACGTCTGCTGAATTCCTGAAGTACCTCTACTGTGAGCATGAAGATCTGCCGCAGATCGTCCTCCTACAGTCAGGACGAACACAATACATTTAGTATCTCAGTCATTAATGAAATGTTGATCAACAAGAAATACTTTTCCAAAGAGAAAAAAAACTCCCAGTTTCACCCTATTTTTCATTAAAATACAGAAAATACTCTGAAATTGTGAGAATCCCCCCTTTCATCAAAATTAATTGATTACGTTGGCAAAGACTATGAAAAAAATCCTCACATAAATACTAGTTGTTAAAAGATAAAAAACCAATATGTTTTTAATAAGTGGTGGAGAAAAGAGTTGGTCTTTGGCATGAAAAAAGTTGGTAAATTGTTCCACAACAGTCAGTTTAAAGCAATGCCTTCACAAAAACATTTCTGACTGGCCAAACAATACATCTGAGACAACCAGACTACACCATCTGCAATAATATTTTTAAATACATACATAGCTCTCCTTGGCTTTAAACCAAAGCTATATTTAAGACTATCATTGTTCCACAGAGTATTCGTTTTGTTTGCAATTGGTAGCCAAGGAATTAAAGAGTTCAGCGGCATAAAGATCTGTAGCTCTACATTCATAAAATGAGCACAAAGGGGTTGCACCTTTTTGATACAAGTTTTTAAAAAATACATTATCAATTTTCCTGAAGTAGCCAGTATCTGCATTATTTGCAGTATTTGGTCTATTAAATGATCTTAGGCACACAGTGTACCTGACTGCACCTGCCACAACAAAGTATTTCTGCTTCTCAGTGTTTAAATTCTAGAAAGAGAGGTAGCATATATCAATACAGAACTAGTTTACCTGAAATATACGTTTACAGTTACCATGAAACTCCATGCTTAGTCCAATGTTGCTGGTTTTACTTGAACTTGAGAACTCGCTCAACAACGCCGTTAGAATGGAACAGGCCAAAGTTTGCTATAAAAAAAATAAGGGGGAATAATATAACTAAAAGATGTCCAATAATGCAATAGCACCTCCAGTGTCCTTCATTTTTTTATTTGCATTTTAATACAACTATTACTTCAGTTCCTTCTAACATAAACTAGAACAAGTCAAACTTTCAGGAAAATAGATCCTTGGATGAACCATTTCTGGAATCATCAGGGCTCCATCCTTAAAAAAGAAATTTGAGTATTCAAGTAATATAAAAGCTGGTACCTGTGTGATCATCACTACAAATGGAAACCAACTTATTGCAAACCATTTCCCAGCCTTGCCATTTACCTTCTCTCCCTGTGCACAGGCCTTTACAGTTATTAGTTTCAGGGAAGATTCACTTTCCACTTATTTCTATTTATCTAATAGTTCAGGTCACTCTGAAGTTTGTTTTGGCCTTTCTTTGCATTTGCTACACTTACCATGTTGGTATTTGATCATGATTAACTTTACAGCACCAAAAGTGATACAAAGTTTGTCAAAAACAACACCTGCAATAACACTGTCTACTACATCTTTTCCCTCTCTCCAACAAAAAAATTAGGAGAGGAATCCACAGAAAGCTCTAATGCTTGAAAGGTCTTTGATATCTCCCTCCAAAGCACCACATCCACAAGCCTCAGAAATAACCCTTAAAACTACTCTAATAAAATTATGTCTCTGAAGTGATATAAAAATTGGTGAGAAAAAAGCATGTTACTTTTAGAGAGACAGATTCATGTAGACTGAAGGTTTAAGTATCTTTTTCATTCTCAAAATATAAGATAAGGTAAATGAAATGCTTATTTAAAACACAACTTAAAAGCCAACTTTCTGTATGAAGCACATGGCTCCAGCCTTTGTTGCTGTTTTTTGAAATATAAAAAAAAGTCTTTTTTCCTGATGCCAAAGTCCAGAAACCATCATCACCAGTTTTAATATCTTTTAACTGATCCTTGCACACAAAGGGGAGTAAGTATTGCACAGTGGAAATGCAAGTAGTACTTCAGACTTGTGCTGCACACTACTGTAACAAGCACAATAAAAAGTGTATACTGCTGAAATGAAAAGACTTTTTGTTAAAGAGATGTTCTTTACAAAAAGCTCCAAAATTACTGGCTATCCTCCCAGACTTTTTGGAGCCAAGGTGCCAAGGATGGACAGAGGGATAGGAATTGTTAAAGGGTCATGCATGCCAGCAAGTGTCCAGGGGTTAAACAGAAATATGCACACTACCTCTGAACACCCGAAAGATTAAAGTGGAGATGATACTATTTATGCAAGCTCATACAACAGCTGAGACCAGTGCCATCCACCCACCAACTGCAACATCTTTGTTCAGAAATGCCTCTGAAGTCAGTACCTTGACCCCCCCAGACAACTAGTTATCTTAGTATACACTAAATTAACATTCTTACTTGCTAAATAAGTTCCAGACAGATCAAACATAGTGGCTTTGTGACGATACACAGGTTTTCTCTTCCACTATGCAATAAAGCTGTGTAAGTACAGCAGACCAGCATATTGCTGATCAGTTGCTAAGTAAAAGCTTTCCCACTTTAAAGAAATTACTTATTTCAAGTGGATTATTTCTTGTTTACAGTCAGCTCTGTCAAACAACACATATGACTAAAGAAGCATTTAGCCAGTGAAAACCAGCATCAAAATTTAAACTACTCCAGTAAAAGTGCAACTTTGTCACTTCTATACTAGAAGTATTTCTAATTAGCTCAAACAATTCAGTATTTTATTTCCAAATTTCTATGCAAGGTATTCACACAATAAATATTTTTTTAGTTAGAGGAAATACAGATTTGATCTAATATTAAAAAAAATCAGTATAGACTAGTATGGAGTTTTAAATCCAACATTAAAAGTTCCATATGAAAAGAATTAACCTGGGTAAAAAAAAAAAACAAAACAACTAAAAAAACCCCTCAAGTCTGACTTTAGAACAACGCTTCAGGTAAGAATACATGTTTTTCATGAAATAATACAAAGTTTTCTCACAAGACTCTCTAAACAGTTTAAAATACAAGCTTTTATTTGATGCTTAAATTAGTGACTCACATTTTTCAGCTCAAAGCAGCCATGATACAAGGACATCACTAGCTGCAATTACAAATCTGTACACTTTGATGCTCTGTAACCCACCCTGATTACCAAGTGGTATCAGTGGCTCCAATAGTACAAACAACCAGGCTAAAACTAAACTGCTTCTGCTTTATCATGCGAAGATCTTGCCACCATCCAGACCACCACAGGACAAGCAGGGCAATGATGCAGACTACCCATCATTTGCAGTTGGTTGCCAACTATTGGAAAATAAATCACCAAGATCAAATAGGCAGGAACAATAGGAAAAAAAGTTTGTTCCCACTGTGATTACAAAAACTTAATATTAGCTGCAATAGCTCCTTCCTTTTTCTCCAGTTTGTTTATAGGTATATAGTAATTTATCCTTTCTCTTTGCAGAGTAATATGTTACTGCATGATAAAACTGTGTTACAGATTTTGTGTGCTTTTCTCCTGATTTCAAGGAAAAATTTAAAAGGAAGGTTAAATTTTATGACTGACGGTAAAGACATCTCTTTTAAAGTGTAAAGAGCAATGGGTACAGGTAGGCTGACTGAATCTGCTAAGAGCCCAATAAAACAGCTTGAGCAGTGACCTGTCCCCCTGATTTCAGTGAGAACTAGTTCAGATAGTTTTGGGCCATCAGTATCTGCTTTGAGCATGACAGGAGGAAAAGGATGCTCCTAGATTTATACACCTTATTCTGTCCAGCATGCTAGCTCACAGCAAATACCAGGGCACACTGCATCCCTCTGCTCTACTCCCTCCTACTGAATTTCCAGCATCCCATCAACTTCCTTAACTTGGTATTTCAACACCTGGGGTGCCTGCCCCATTCCCTCACCATCCCAAGGGGCTCATGTGCAATATTTGCACATCCATATGCTTCTGCTGCCGTCTGCACTTGCGCTTACCCTTTGGTCCATAAGGAATTGTAAGCACTCCCGTATATCCAGGTCACCAGGGCAGGAGAAAACCAAAGAGAAGGCACTGGGCAGTAATTTAAAATTTACTGCAACAACAGGCTGAGGTGAGATGGCTCGAGACTGGTTTCCTAGAAGGCAGGTGCCAGCCCCCATGAGTTTAGCTTTCAGACAAGAAGGAGGAACAGATCCAGACTGTAACCTGTCCTTGCAATGCCAAGTATTTGCACAGCTTTGCAAAACCACCACTGCTTCCCAAAACTTCCCATAAGGCTACAGGAATTTATACAGACTGTTGTGCATAGCAGTAAGATGGCCATTTTCATGGGTATTAACAAATTATTAGCCTAAAAGAATATTTGTCCTGCCATCTAGTAAACTTTCCTGAAAACACAGTAATACTTCAGAAACTCTGGAATAAAGCTCAAGTAAATTTTACTAAAAATAAAATTTTATTTTCATAAAGTAACTTTACTGAAGGTTAACTACTAATATTTTGAATTACATTTTTTAATATACAGGTACATTTGATGTACCTCAACACAAATACTATCAGAAGAAACATTTCAAAAATCTGAAAAACAACAATTTCAGAGAAACCAATACTGGTGTGCTCTGTGAACTAAAATTTCTTCCTCTTACATGTAAGAAAATTCAATGCACCTAACACATATAAAATTCTAGAGTGGAGGGTTTGGGGTTTTTTGTGTTTTGTTTTTTGGTTTGGTTTTTTGTTGTTGTTTTTGGTGTGGTTTTGGTTGCTTGGTTGGTTCATTTGTTTTGTGGTGGGGGTTTTTTTGTTCTTTTTTAAAGGTTTTTTTTAAGGTTTTTGCCACAGCACAGGAGAGATTAACAATGCAAGTTAGTAATACCACACTGTAACAAGTAGAAAATGCACGTGACTCTGGGCATCATATTAAAAGCCAGATCTGAATGTCTATTGTGCAGCAATGCCATTAACTTCATACCAGTAAGAGTACACCTCTGAACCTAGTTTGACTCACTCGCTAGCAATTTCACTAGTTCTGCCACAAGTACATGCCCAAACAATAAGCCCATCTAACAAAATAAAATCCTTCTCTTGTTGAGAGAGAGGATTGCCTCTGAGAATAGCTTGGCACTCACCCCAGTTAGCTTTATTACCAGGAATAAACTTTATGAAAGATCGCTATACATAAAATAGCCTCTCAGCTGCTCAAACAGAAGATCAATGGGACTTGTGATAAGAGATTAACTTGGCAATCAGACACCCAGTAGTAACATCGTTTTAGTGGTTTTCTTTTTAAATGACTTTAACAAAACACGGACAGTACACAAAGACCATGAGCCATTTTAACAGTAAACAACACTTATATATCATTCATAAAACTCAGACGCAAAAGGTAAATACAACTTATTCCTCCAAATGGAATGTCCCCTATAAAAGAAGCTAAAGCCATAATGTTTGAAGGGATTTCACACTTGTGCCTGGGCTGCCCATGGAATAAATGAAGTGCTTCATTTGAGGGTAGTTAGGTTACAAAGCATTTGAAAGGAAGAAGAGTTCAAATACAGCCTAGGAAAAAACGGACATGTGGTACACCAGCTCTGCAGCAATAAAGCCAACAGACAAAGCTGAATGAACTCCAATACCAAAATTGTTTCCTTGTTTTGAATTCAGAGCAGAGACACAATTAGGTTGTCAGAGGTTTGATTAAAAAATTCATTTTTCTACAAAACCTACAAAACTATCATGCAGGGCCTTCTGCAAGTATCATTTATACCTACAGAAAAAGCAGTAAGCATATTTAAAAGAATGAAGGTCTTGCCTGAATAGAGCAAATCATAACATCTACCCTGTTTCATTACATCACTGCCAGCCTGACTACCCATTTAGAGGACTTTTTGTCTCCAATATAATGTAAACTCTGTTACTGAAACCAAAGGGAAGCCATGTGAAGATTTAATAATATCCCTAAACTATCTAAATTTAACTTGAACAAGAGCGGGAAGAATCAAAGAGTAAATGTATCAGAAGCAGAATTTGCTGTGTTGCTCCTAGGTGATAGAATTCTGTAATAAGAACGTATCAAAAGTCAATTTACCAAGTAAGTTGTTTAAAGCAAGGCTTTCTTTATAAAGGCAGTAATACACTTCTTCTCTAACTTGCTTGAATAAGCACAGCTGTATTTGCTAACATTCTCAGAGTATCTAAATCTCTAGAATGTAAGCTGCAACTCCAAACTGAAAGGTTAACAGGATGGCCAGAGGGCCAAAAGAAATATCTTTATGTACGCAGAATAACTGGGGCCACTCCAACTTTTCAGCTTGGGAGTACTGCAAGGTGGGTGGGGGAGCCAGGAGCTGAAGTAGTGGTTCCCAACCAAAGAAAACCAGAACATATTCCGAAGAAATGTAAGCAAGCACCAGGAAGAATCCCCTGAGTTTTATCTGTTTGTTCCTTCCCAAATGAGCCAACTGGTGGAAAAAAGCTGTAGAGCAGGGACAGGATGATAGCAATAGGACCCACAGCTGCAGTTCTGTGCTGTCAGCAGTAAGGGACTGGCCGTGCAGTGCACTCCTTTCCTCTATTCCCCTTTCTGCCGCTGTGCAAAGACAGATCAGCAGCACCAGGTTAACACATCAAAGCTACAGCAGCACAATAGGCACGACCTTGCTTCCCTTCCTTGAAGGGAACCAGCCAAACCAAGGGAAACCCCCCGGGGTGAGCTGGGAAAGAGAAAAAATCAATTCCCCTGTGAATCACCATGGGCCAGAGGAAGATGATCTTGTGGCATGTGAAGCATGCAGGCTTTGGACAAAGAGAGAAGGGAAGTAGCAGCCTCTACTAATAATGGAAGAGGTCCAGGCAGAGTTTGCTGGAGCACAGAGTGCAAAACATGCTTTTCTTTGTTTCTCTGGAGACAGGCAAAGTTGTGAAGCAAAAATCAGGAAGTGAAAAAAATAAAAGAAGTAATCTCATAAAAGAAGCTGAAGGCCTGAAAACCGTTTATAAAGGTAACATATCCTTCTCCAGGTTCTTGTCTGAATGGCACCAGTTGGACCTTCACTCCTACCACAGCTGCATGAACAAATACAGGACTTTCAATTAAACTCAAAATAATGAATAGTAAGACTACCCATGCAGCTCGCCATCAGCAGCACCCAGTTTTAAATATACACCATCCTGACAAGCGTTCTTTGGTGGGCAGGTGTCCTCCATTCCCTCACTTTTCCCAGTACTCATTCCTGGTCTTTCTTGCCTGCCTCTGCCTGCCATTCTGCCAGCTACTTGCTGTACTGCATCTCTCTGGTAAAACCAGCTCCCTTTCAACAGAAAAATCTGAAAACTGCAAAAGCACCCTGGTTAATTCAACTACTAAAAAACCATTTATGTTTTAAAGTTCTCTTACATTTCTATTACTGAATTTTAACCTTGCATGTGGAGTATCTTCTGGATTCCTAAAATTCCCAAACCAATCTTTAACACACTAACTTGGGCTTTTATAGAGCACTTACCAGCTTAAATATCCTGGTTCACCCTCCGTTTTCTATACTCAACATGTCTCAAGGGCAATGAGGTTCACAGAAGAAGGTAATAAATTTCTTACACCGGAAGACACGGCTTGGGAGGGGGATTATATATATGTTTTTGTCAAAATGTGGAAGTCAGGAGAGCCTCTCCAACTCCTTACCCTACCACATGCAACAGGAACAGCTAGACAGGTTTCCAGAAGTAAAACTCCCTTTAAGGACTAGAAACAAGAGCGGTAAATGCTACATAAATATAACTAGTTATCCAGGCAGCTATTATAATGCATAGATTAACCTCAATGAAGATGAATGCCTAGAGTTTTGCTTATTAATATTTCCCAGCGCTCACATGAAATCCATTCACAGCACATCCCTCGGAAGCTTTAGGTAACCTGAAGCAGCTGGATCTTCTCTCTAGCCCAACTAGGAACACTGGGAAACAGAACAGCTTCACACATTTTACAAGAGAAGGAACTGTTAGGATTCCAGATCTTTGCCAGTGAGTCTTGACAAGTCTTCTTCCATATATGAAAAAAATACGTAGGCTTCAGATATGGAGCTTTATATTAAAATACATTCTACTGTATGCACTGTAGGTGTTGAAAAACATAGCTTCTGTTGCTTCCCAGTCCCATGTCAAGTCTATAGCAGCTGGACCCCTCTGCATCTGCCTATACATATGCTGGAAGAAATCGAGGTGTGATCCATATCTCGGTCTGGTTTTAAACAAAATCTATCCGATTGTGTTCACATGCAGACCAGATCCTCCTCCTGGGAGTCAGTCACTTAGCTGCCAGGATTCCTGTCCTTCTGGCAGGGATGAAGGACAAATGAAATCCTTCAGCTGTGCAAAAGCAGAATATTTTAACACAAGAAGAAAAGGCCAAGGAATTGAAGGCATTTGTAGTTGAGAAGAACTTGGCCCATGCAATTCTCCAAAATCCTGAAATCAGTGATAGAAAACATGTATTTAGCATTTTAAGATTGGCTCATGATACTGTGTCTGCTGCCAGAAGCTCTGTCCCCCAGAGATGAAGATTTTGAAAAGACATTCTGAAATTGCTATTGGAGGCAGATTACAGATTCTCCTTCATGAGCAGAGGGATGGCTTGTACTGATAATACAGGAGGAGCCAGGAAAAACAAAACTAAGAACTCCAAAGCTAATCCTTGTCCTCCTAGAGGATTATTACCTAAACTCAGTTATAAATAAATAGGCAGCCAGACTAAAAGTTTGCTTTCCCTTCTCAGACAAAGGTTTCTTCTGTGAGATTCATGAAGCACCAAATGGCAGAGAACCAGCAGCAGAAGCCAGCACTCCAGGATCTAAACCTGGCTCTAACCATGCATCCTCCCCATCCCTAAAGCATTAACTCTCCTTAGTGTCCTGTTATTTCCTTAACACGTACACTGTGTTCCACTATTAAAAGATTACTCAATACTAAAGCCATTTTAGTACACTCATCGCAATTCCTCTCCTTATCTTCCTTCCAACCTCCTTATTTTTTCATTCTTGACAGTTCATCCATCAGTCTTGCTCACATGACAGTTTGTCTCTACATACATTCAAGTTCTAGCCTCAAAATATATCCATCTCTAAAGATCTTTTTAACTAGTACTTGAGAAGTTGAGGTATTAAGCACATCAAATCCTGCAAAGGACACACACAACAGACACTGCCATCTACATTCACTGCCCTCCTTATTACCCCACCTATCAAGACTTGATCCTGACAAGATATTACTGAAAAGTAACAAAGATTTCATGGAGCAGGACTGTCTAATGATCACGAAGTTAGCACAGATGTTTGACAGAAACTGGGTGGAGGGTTGCAGGGAACAGGAAAGATTAAGTACCTATGTTATTCTCGTAAGGTAAAGATGGATCAAGAAGTTTCACAGCCAACAGGGAGGAAAAAGTAAGCAAGAAGCAGACAAGAGAATGCTTTGCTTTTTTAAAATGGACTTTCTCTCAACTAAAAACTGCTGTAGAAAGCCATTACCTCAGAATACTCTGGGTTGGAAGGGACCCAGGAGGATTGAGTCCAACTCTTAAGTGAATGGCCCATACGGAGATCAAACCCACAACCTTGGCATTATTAGCACCACGCTCTAAGCAATTATCAGCAGCTAAGAGCTGCTGATAGCTCTTGTTCAAGAGCTTTAAACATTTTTAAATATGAAGTGACCTGCTGCTGACTTCATGTGTAGTGAACTGCAGGCAGGACGACACAAATGGGTGGGCAGAACGTCAGAGCAGAAGGCTGAGAAGGATACAGACAGTGACAAAGAGACTGGAAAAAGAATTAGGAGTCACAAAGGTATGACAGACTTCTGCAACTTGAGTGTACAAGGAGGCAAGAGTGCGTATCACACTACAGGAAAGATGTGTCAAAAAAATTGAATGATTCCTTCCACAGGGAAGCACAGAGGACTGGAAAACATCTGCTGATCTCTTTCAATACCTACATCCTAGCCTCTTCCCTGATTTGAATGGAGGCCTGTATTTACAAGTAACTAATATAAATGAATCTCGAGAAGCACCTGTGACAGTGCATGGCACTGTCCTGACAGCACCTCTTGGATCTGGAAAGCAGTACCACTCCCTTTCAGGATGTGGGCTTCACACCATACCCTGAAGCACCCTTAGCTGAGACTCCCCACGGCAGCAAGGCAACTGCACCACTGGGGTCCCACACGGCCCCACAGGCACGGCTGAGTGCTACAGGGACACTAGGAAAGGAACAAAACCACCCAGTCATATTTGGGAAAATAACTAATAAATAATTCATTGTATGAATTATTTCATACAACCTCGCAAAGTTGTTATATATTTATACAAGCGGCATGTCCTGACCCCCTTCAGAACGTAGTTTTGGCAGGTACTGTGCTAAAACACCATTTTATTACTGCTTATTATTGCACATGCCAGTCCTGGGTGCCAGTACCAGAGTCTCTCTTGCAGCTAAGTCTCAGAAGATTACAAGAACATTTTCATGAATGAGAACTGGTTTATAATATAAACCCTCATACATACATGGGAGCACGTGGTTATAACCAGTTTGCCAAAGACTAACAACCATACACCGTGCTGTACAGAAAAGACGTTTCAGCAGCATCATGTGTCTTTTTTTTTTTGCTATTAAGTCTTATTAGCACACCAGAAAAGAAAACATCATTATATATCCTAGACATTTTCAATACCATTCTTAAAACTTGAGCACAAATATTTTGGAAAAACTATGGAGAAATTCAGGCTTGTCAAGAAAGGGAAATTAAATAAAGGGAAATGAAAAACTGAGCTCAACTTGGCAGTGAGCTGAACATGGAGAAGAGTACCCCTTCCCCCAGCCAGAGCTCCTCTGCAACGTGCTCTGCTCCACAGCGTGCCCGGGATAATACGCTTGGAGCAGGCAGTCTTAGCTTGCTGTATGCTGTGGTCAGTGCAGTGCGTCTGCGGACAGTGCACGCACAGAATCCAACTGCACAAGCTGGACTGGGCATGACTCAGTTCAAAGCCCACGTTTCTATTTACGCCACTTTTGTATCTTTACACAAAGATCCTACACACTACATGAGCATACACAGTGTCGTGCATTAAACTTGAACACCTCAGCTGTAACTCCATTTTAATAACCAGACTGTGCTTCCCAGAAAAAAGCCTTAACTCAGTTCTTCTTAACAAATACCCATTTCTATCTGAATTATGCAGAATCAAAAGGCTAAAACAGTTTCCTTAAGGTAAATAACCGTGAAATTAAGGTTTATAAGAGTAAATGAAATTTCCATACCCTGGAGGTATATTACTTGTTGCTCAGAGGTGACACACTATATTTAGGACCATGACATGAGCTGGATTACTTCTAGTACACTTTGATTGAATTTTCAGAGTTAAACATTTGCCACTCACATCTATGCAGTACAACTGCTGCTCTAAATGCTCAGCAGTGCTAGAAGCCAGTTCTCTCAAGGTTTTTGTTTGAGAAAAGCTTCAGTTAAAGTTTCAGCATGGAATCTATATACTCTTTGATTTTCATTTGGTAGGAGACAAAATCACCTCTCTTTAAGCTCTAGTTACATGACTCTATTATGACCTATTCTAAACTTATCCCCTGGCATAGCAAACGGAATTTCACTAAATGCATAGATAGATATTGGACACCTTGTTTCCACTTTGAGCTCAGTATCGAAGGTAACACTTACCCCTAGTAGTATGACATTAAATCAAGAATAAGTTTTGTATTTCCATTCCATGTTTTACTTCCTCACACCCCTTTCTCTCCACCTACTGTCTCCCAGAGAACAGCAGAGGCCTATGCCTCCTGCTCTTAGTCTATTTCAACAGCTGAGCTGCAGCAGAGTGCAGCACTGCACAGATGGAAGGGGAACAGAGTGTGCAAAGAACTTTCCAGCTAATGGGAAATCTGTTTTAAATCTTACTATTCAATTAAAGAAAACCAGAGAAAAAAAGAAAACAAGCAAACAAACAACCACACCAAAAAAAACACAAAACAAACCACCAACCCACAACTATAGCACTCAAAGCAGCTATTCAGAACAACATTCCCTAAAAATATGGTCTCATTGCATACCAAAGAACTACACATACTACCCCTAGTCCCAAAACATCAGAAAGTCTCCAACTTGGTAAATTACTTAATAGCTATCAACTTAATTACTAATTGGATAAGAGAGGTATAAAATATTTTATAGCCATTAAGTATATAACCTAAGCTGCTGATACAGACTGCTTAACTTTTGAAGAAAAAAAAGTAAGTACTTACCACAGTGGGGTTACCACTGCTGATTAGCTGGCTGACTTCATGAAAGATGCTTTTGCAGTCGATTGATTTGTCTAATGATCCCCGTTTCACTATCACCGCTACCGCTAATAAAATCTGCTCCCGAACATACTTTTGAAGGCTGTAAACAACATTGCACAAATATATTTGCAGATAATTCTGGACATCGGTGCTCAATAAAATTTTAAGCACATTTCTTTTTCAAATATTTTGTGTGACAGAAGTTAACTGGTAAGACTAGAAAACAAATTATTCTTAAAATGATCTCACACTGCTACCCAGGGAAACAAAAATGATAACCCAGACTTTATGCAGAATTCTACACGTTCTGAGGTAAGTTTTCTATACTTACTTAGGCCTTTGTAAGACATAGGTTAGAAGGAATGTTCGCAGTGACTCAATGCTAGCTTTTTCCAAGAGAATCCATTCTCTTACAACTGCTTCCATTATCGCTGTAGCAGCTTGAAAAAGGACATAGTCCACTTTACTAGTTTCTGTGGGGAAAAAACAAAGGCAACTTCAGTATTAGAAGACATGTATTCAGCTTGAGTGTGTTTCCAACAAAAAAAATTTACGGAATTTACTATCATTTATTATTAAATAGAATATTGGTGCTATGAAAACAGATAAAGAATTTGCAATTCAAAAGGGGGCGAAATAATCAATAACTTAATTATCAAATTGTCCAATATTATCCAAGTCAATGACCTAGGAGAAAAGTTGTCTGCATGAGGAGGCTAGTTCAAAGAACAGGAATAAGAATGCTAACACAACGGGGGGAATAAAATAAACAAGATGACAGATTTAGTTCCAGTACATTAATTAGTAAAAGTGATTAATCTTACAGGCATGTCA
Organism: Pachycephala philippinensis; assembly: GCA_013397055.1. NCBI lineage: Eukaryota > Metazoa > Chordata > Aves > Passeriformes > Pachycephala > Pachycephala philippinensis. The sequence goes on from VWZT01015752.1 coordinate 118,806, forward strand.
AAGCTGGAAATTACTGTGCTTGCCTTTGAAACCAACAGTGCATAAAAGTACATGTATTTTATGGGTAAATAAAAAGAAGCAAATCCACTTACACTTAAAGGTAACATTTGTGTTTAATTATGCAAGAAAAATTTTACACTGTGGTGTATTTAAAGTGTTCTACCTCATGTTCAAGTTTCCAGATTTATTTTGAGTTAATCAAAATATAATTTCTGACCACAGTGTAGGAATCATTTGCCATTATTATCTGAACATGGGATTACTATGTATACAGATGCACTAAGGAAAGTACAAAACTATGTTACGGAGAAAGGTAACAGTTTGGTGACTACAAAGTACAATTTAAAGAGAAATGCCAGAATACGAATGTAATTTCTATGATGATAGAAAGATGGAGACATTTTTGTCGTTGTTCCTTTGCTTTTAAAAATTTTAACTTGAAAATAGCAGGTAGTATCTCAGAAGCCAGTTTCAAAACAGTCTGAGCTCTGTAGAAAATACAGAAAGAACTTTCAGAAAGGGTGTAGTCACAGGGTGGCAAAAGTATAAAATATGAAATGATGAAATAAAATTCCCAAACAAGAAGCAGAGTTTGAGCTATAGTGGGTGACCTGCCAGGAACAGAAAAACTGGGTTTTTTGAAAAAAACTCAATCATGAGATGAAGGGCTTTAAATTACTACAAAACAAACTTTCTTCCCCCCCAATTACATACACAAAATTTGTAATATAAATTTCCTTTATATGCAAGTTCTATATCCAAGATAGCAGCTAATTCGCTAAAATATTTTAAAGTCATTTAATCAGGCTCCAAATCTAAACCTACACAGGTAAACATGCTTAAATCAAAATAAACCACCTTTAAATCTACTTAGCTTAATCTGGAAAACTAAGTAACCACTTACTTAAGTAAAAGATTAATGTATATGTCTAACACACATAAAAACAAACTGAATTATTCCTGCATGGGAATTTTAATTCTGGCACTTGTTACCTTGGGCCTTCAGCTTTTCTAACTGTAAAAAGCTCACACACACAATCAAAAAAAAAAGAGAATGTAATTAAAACAGGACAGAGTTTCCCCTTTGCACCAAGTCCCACACCCGCACAACTGCGATCACTGACAGCACAGAGCTGCAGCCCCCAGCGTAAGCCTGTAATCAGCCAGAGCACCGTGATCCCCCACAGGAACTTACTAAAGAAAGGAAGGACAAGTTTTGCCAGTGCACTGAACAGCTATAAGCTTACAGCAGAATGCAGAGCCTTGTGCTTCCCTAGGTTCAACTCCAGGTTTCTAAAGAACATAGTAGTGGCTGTTCCCCTTTTCCATATGCTCACCTTCTCCATTATTCTCCCTCTGTCATTCACACACTCTTCTTTCTACAAATGACATCAACATCCTTGTTATCTCTCTCTACCTCCATTCCAGTTCCTGTTTCAACCATTTTTTTCTGTTTCTTTTTAAGCCATCTACTTAGTCCTTTGGTTCCAGCTCATCCTTACCTGCACACATCCCTTCAGTACACTTCCACTCTTTAATTATTCATCATCAACAGTTTGCTTCCCTTCCCTCGTTCCTGATTTCACAATCCCCGCCTCTTCTTCCTCAACTCCCAAATCTTAACTACCAGTTCTTTCTGTCCAGACTGTACAGATACTGAAGAAGCACAAAGTTTTGAAAAAGTCTCTAAGTTCCAGGTCTCAGCATCATAACTGCCTACATTCGCACAAAAAACCTGCCCCACATGGAAACACGCTGGCTTCTCAATGGTGGTAGCATATGAACAGTTTAAGGATGTAGTATTTCTAGACATCCAAAAGGTATTAAAATCAGCATAATTTTCCTTCCAACCTGCCACATCCAAGATTTCATGAAATTTCATTATTCATTTCTGATTAATGATGAATGTACCACTTAGATCCAAATGGTCTGCAAACAAAGTTACTTAAGGATGTTTTCGCCCACTTAGTTTTTTCTAAAAATCAATGTGAAAACAAGAAGCATCAATTTTGCTGACCCATCAAGCAGAAAGTGTGACTGCAGTCTTCCAAACCAGATGGAGTACTGCTATAATATACTAAACCCAGAAGAAACTCATTTGTAGAGAAAAATTTCGGTTGCGGAGTGGGTGTAGAAATGGAAGCACATCCTGGTCTACATATCACAGTATAACACAGGAGTAGGTCTGCAATAGTGACATCACAATATTCATGAATTGTAAGTCTCTAACCCAGTAAATTTAGAAATAACTCTTAAAAAAATACTGCATAATGAATTAAGTATGAAAAAATATTTTAAACATAATTCTAATATTTCTCTGTTCATTCTGGCAAATTCTTTAAAAGAAAAGTTGTTTTTTGTGGTTTTGGCATGTGCTCTTTTGAGCAAACTTTGAGGTTTTCCCCCATCAGGTCTCAGAGTCGGCTTTCACTGAAACTCCCCCCACCTGTCCCCAGCACTCACATCTGGTCAGTACCACGGTGCTGAGCAGCAATCTTACATCCTTCCTGCTCCTGTAATTTCTAGATTTAGCTGCCAAACTCTAGTAAGTCTCTATAGCACCTGTAAAAACATCTATTTTTTAAAACTTGCTACACAACCACATTTATAGCATTTTCATTAAAACCGAAGAAATTTCTGATGAAGGGTATTCTCCACACAAAATTTCAAATCAATACTCTCTTGCATCTACCAGGTGAACAGACACTTTTCTAGCTTTTTCCTCTTTTCCTCCAGCTGGGCTGTCAACAGCAACTAAGTTGTTCAACTGGAAATAAACTCTCATTTCAGCACCAATGCAAAATTTGATAGAAGTGTATAAAATTGCATCACTGGCTGATTTAATGGGAAGCACAAAGCCAAGCAGCCACACTACTGGCTGCTGCACAAGCTGCACAGATTAGACAGCATTACAATAATCATGTTGCAGAGGAAATCTATTAAATCTGTTTAGGAACTTAGCTACATGAAGTTACACCTTACAGCTTTGAAACTGACATAAATAAATGAGAAAATGACAGTAATAGGCTCCACCCTCCATCAAAAAGTACCCCTAATCAAAATCAAAACTGATGTTCATAGTCCCAGCTGCAAAAGAATGGCACAGTTCCAGTTATAAAAGAATGTACATGCTTAACTTCATTTATTGAAACTTACCCAAAATATGTTTGCAAACAGCAAATGGTGATTTTGATTTTCTAAATGATAAGAATATGTGCTCAGCATGTTGGCGTTGTTCATTATTGACCATGGAAGGTGGTGCCTGAAAGAAAAAAAAAGTTATTCAAGCACTGATCAAAAATATAGTACGAGAAATGTCATGAACTTATAAATGTTTGACTTGTTTGACTTGCTAAACACCAAAACCAAGTATCTCTTGGCAAAACTGCTTGCTCTCAGGCACAGCCTCTTATTATATACCACTGTGTATTTACATCACATGCTCATAGGTGTGAATATCAAGATATGAGGCAGAGAGTGAATAATTTAAGTACAGTTTCCTAATGATGTTTCTGAAGAGTTAAAAGTCAGGTCTAAATTCAAACCAATCCTTTTTCTGCTCAGACCAAAAATACCACTGCACATCACTAAATGCTGCTACGCACGCTCACAGTCCTGGAAGCAAAGCACTATTTTTCCTCTAGTTCTACATTTGTTTTAAAATACTTAATTGGATAATAAATTCAAGGGATTTAAAAATTACTACAGATACATTCTAAAATAAAGCATTACCAGTAACATACTACCCCCTAGTGTTTAATGTTCATGTTGACATCCTGAGGACTGGCTATGATTGAAGAGACAAGTAAGCCCATTTGGGAATGGCTATGGTGGTTCCTCAGCTTATACCCACCCCTATATATACGCCCACCCCCGTACATCCTGGGCACTTTGGTTGCTCAGGTAACACCTGCTGCTCTTCTGTTGAAAGCCACCTCCGTGGTGGTTTCTACCTGAAAATCAGCTAGGTAAAGCATGAAACCATGCAATAAGCTAGACCCCTGTTGGGTGCCTACAGAGCACAGAGAAGCTGCCTGCACTGCAGCCTCACCTCATGGAACAACCCCAACACCCCCCCTTCCACACCCTACAAGGTAAAAACAGGCATGCAGAAAGTATCAGCAGCTCACAGCACCACGCTGCTCTCCACTTCTGTCACTAATAAATATTCTCTGACTTCTGCTATTTGGGATTTATCTGAACATGCACACGGCACAAGATATTCTCGCAGAGGACTGATACCACAAACAGGGTAAGCAAAACTGACACACCTTTGAGAAAGGAACGTGCACACATCCAAAGATCACATCCAAACTGCAGAGCAGGATCAAGGTGACAGCGTAGGCTATTGAATCTCAGCTGAGCTTCCAAACTCCACATTCCAGCCCTGTCCCTAGCAGTTTGAGGAGAACATGTGTGCCATCTATCTTTCACTTGTGATTTATATCCACTGCTTTGGGAATAAAAGCACCAAGACCTTAGCACACAGACCAAGGTTTTTAACCCAAGTGAAATATTTTCCAGTAAATAAACGATAAGAAATCTGATTTAACAGACATTTCTGTGATGTAATCTCAACTCTCCTACATGCAACAGGAGCTGTTCCTAACCATCCATGTTTTCTGTAGTCTGGAGGACAGTCCTCTGCATGGACTCTAGCTACATTCACTGCAATAGAACCAGCTGTACAGAATGCCAGAAAAATACTTGGAGCAGGTTATCAAACATTCAGGAATGACCTACACAGCAACTTCGGTCAGAGCTGTGGCAAATAAACCAAACCAACAAAAAAAAAAGGCAGTCCTCACTTTTCCCCCCCATTGTATGGAGCAGTGATTACCAAAAATCATCCCAGGTTTTTTCATCTGGATCAGCTGAAACAAAAAAAACCGCCAAAAACAAAAACAAACAAACAACAAAAAAACCCAAACCAAACCAAGCCAAAAACAAACAAACAAACAAAAAACACCCAAAAAACCCCGAAACAAAAAACAAAAAACCCACAAAAACCAAAACCAACAACAACAACAAAGAAAGCCGCAGGGTTTTTTTTCCATCTGGATCAGTTCCCCAGTCTGGTTCACCATAACCCAACAAAAAAGCCTAAACCAGCACAGTATAGGACATATTGGGTGGTGATAGGCTGCTTTTTTCAGCACCAGTTATCATTTAAGACGCATTTAATCTACAGCCTCTGTTGCTGTGCAGTGCCTGGGAATAATTTTAAGTCTCAAGGAACACACATCTCTGCCCAATGATATTTCATGAGAACTAAGAATCAAATTTCTTGAGACAAGCGACTTATTTTAATAACTTTCTGCCACCAAAAGGAGAGGTCCTAGTCCTTTCTTGGTCTCATCTGCATGGTTTTGCTTACCTCTTTGCATGATACTTTTATCAACCAGTCCACAAAAGAAAAAGAGTATAAAGGGGAAATCCAGGGGCAAGGGGAATGAACATTTGTTACTCTAGTAAGCATCAAAAAGCCAGACAAGTGCCAGAGCCAGTGCAATGATGGAGAGAAAAGGAGTGGAGAGACATTTCCCTTTCAACACTACTGACCTTGCAGCTCACAGCTCTGCAGTCTCATGAAGCCTCACTAATTATAGCCATGTTAGAACGAATCCTTTAGGTGTGACAAAGCATAACTTTTTGCAAGCCTGGGGTCATTTATATTCACATCTTTAGAGCAAGAAGACCAAATCAGGGCTACCTGATCCAAAACTAATTTTGCATTAACACATTATATTTAAGTTTGCCATACAGAGATCCTATCTGTTTTCACTGTTCTGTAATACTTTAGGGCACTTTCAGAGATATCAGCTTCAAACTATGGAACCACTGAAAAAACAACCAGAGAAGTAAAGTTTTATGGGAAATACCTCCATTATGCTTGTAATAACTAGAAAATAGACCTCTTGGTTTGTATTGTTTTAACTCTTCTAATTCTCTGAAGTCCAGTTACAGAAGACCTTTGACACCTTCGAAAGGCATATGGCATATCACATTCCTGTATTAATTTTTAAAATCACAATAACTTAATAATACATTACAAACTTCGACTCTCAAAACTGTCCAGAACAGACAAGTGCAAGTTAAGGTTTGAACTGTACTGTAAAGCCACCAGAGGGAGCTTAAAGCTCACAGTCTACTGCCTTCACTGCATTCAGACAATATTTATCTGTACAATGAAAGTAAAGTCCAGCTAATTTTTGCGTTAAAGAAAAGGCCAGCATATACATATTCAGTGGAAATTTTACATTATAAGAACACTGGCTTAGTGAGGCCAAGAGGCCTGTACCCTGGCGCCCAGCACCTCCTTGGCACAACAGGGTTAGAAACGTACCCAAAGCATTCATCATGTTTGGAAGGTCCCCTAGAACACACACACCCATTCCCTGTTTTCTAATTGTCTCCTTCAAACTCTTCTCTACTATCCAACTTACAAGGAATTAAAAACCAGTAAGGTAAGGAGCAGGTTCTTTTGGCATATTGAAACCATTTGCAGCTATATCACTTTCCTTTTTGTACTGTCTGACATTACCTCCAGTACCCATCTGTTCTCTTTTGCACTACAAGTTACATATAAATACCTCTCCAGGACAATGATCATCTTTCTGCTTTTAGCATAACGAGCTACTGCCCCATAGGAGGAGAGCTTCTATATGACACAGTATTATAAATAAAATTACAACCTTTCAGCTACCAAAGCTGGTTGGATACAGAAAAGGACCAGGAGCAGCAGTGCCCACCAATAGGATCCAGCAGGACTACTGTTTCAAACGGCAGCTATCCACTCAAAGGAAAGAGAAACTGGAAAAAGACAAGACTAGAAACACTGTAGCAGACTAGCACTAATACTTGCAGGACCAGTAAACTTACCTGAAAGCCTGGAGAACTAATAAGAAAGCAATGTAACTGCAAAAAACAGAAGACCAACTGTCACGGAAAGTACACACGTGAATAGGAAACATCTGTTGATGTACATGTGGAAAAAATAAGGGCTTTGGGATTTATTTTCAATAGGAATAGTTAGATGTATACAGAGGAACTGAACCTACACGTATGTATTCAGACACATCTGCTTTATACAAGCATTTCCTACCTCAGTAACATACCTTTTAAAAATATAATGTAATTATGACTTACTTGAGAGGATGGAAAGTGCCAAGAAATTAAGGTAATAGATACATGACAAAGGAAGCAAACAGGCTGCAAATACAAGACGTTCATTAAGACTAAAGTTGAAGCCACCATGTATCTGCCACTAACCCGCTGAAAAAGTAACACCACATTCACATTTGAAGTCTGTTTTTTTAGCTCCTTCCTCTTATCTGAAAACACTTTTTGCTTTAAAAAAATTAAAGCATCAAATTCCACCCTCCCAAGTGATTCTGTTCAGGCAGTTTCATGTCAATCACCACAGATACACAAAATACAACTTTTTCTGATCATATATTAGAAGTTACATTATTTTCTTAATGGTTTTAGATCACAGAATAGAATTGCAGGATCCCATAATAGTTTGAACTGGAAGGGACCTTTAAAGGCCAGCTAGTCCAACCCCCTGCCATGGGCAAAGAGACTTTCACCTTCCACTCAACCAGGGTGCTCAGAGCCCCATCCAATTTGGCCTTGAACATTTCCAGGAATGGGGCATCCACAACTTCTCTGGGCAACCTGTGCCAGTGCCTCACCACACTCATTGTAAAAAAGTTCTATCTTCTTACAAGGCCAATAAAAAAGACTGAACTGGCTTCTGACTATAAATTTCGACCTCTTCAATACCTTCAACACCTTGATTGTTTAGCAGTTTCTTCTATATCATTGTGGATTCCAGAGAATATTACTTATTGCTTATTTAAGACACTGACAGTATCTTAAAAGTAACTTCAACCATTCAAGTGACAACATGATTGTTAAAATCAATAATGGAGTCGTTTTTTACTTAAATATTTAGTTAACCAGCTTGCATTGCTACTTATGCATCTTAATTTTGCTAAGAAAAATCCTGGCCATGATCAAATATAAACATAACTAAGGATGGGGTGAGCAGCATTCATTCCTTGCAGAAAAGAAACTTGCTAAGACAAATTTCAATTTTTCACTTTTGCTATGGCAAGACAGCACTGAATACAACCAAAGTTAGCATCTTTCTACAATTACACTGGGGGAAATCTGCAAATTAGCATGTCACAAAGAACAGTCACGCACTCCTCCAGACTTTGCTGCTTTGGAGAACACGGAGAGAGTACACTGGAGTGTTTTAAGCTGACACCCACAGTATTCCCACCTACAAAAAAGGTCCCCTATGAACAGTACAGCCTAAACACTAGTAGGATTATGGAAAGGCAAACATGCCTACTAAGAGAATTTTCTTGGTTTAAACAAACAAAAAAAAAAAGGATCAAATTGCTTGTACCTGCTAGTACTAAAGCCAAGTAGGAGCCCTTCTTGCCAAAGGCAATGTTTATGTCTGCAAGTGAAGTACATTACTTGACAAGGGTAGAAACAAAAATCTGATACTTCTACTGAAGTGTGACTTCATAAAATTCACCACAAACTCTCCAAACTAAGCTTCCCGAATATCTATAGGGGAATCTTGCCTTCCTTGCAGCCAAAAGGTACAATAAAACTGTTCCCAAACTCTGGCCTGTGGGCCACTCTTGGCTTATGAAAACTCAGTTAAAGACATTCTTGTTCTTCACAATGGTGTCTAGACTCTGCTGAGGAGAGCCTGGAAACCCAATGGGGAAAAGCTTAGGAAAGGGATCTCTATCAATATACAAGTATAAGCAAAAGCCACCACAGATGGCAATGGCACTGCTGGGTCTAGACTTTGCTGACAGCCACCATCAGGCAAGACACGCTCAGAGAAGCAAGGAATAAAGGAAGCCCAGATGGCTTGCCAACGTGTCCCAGCAGGCAGGGAAGCCAAGCAATAGTGAGGCATATGCAAAGGAGAAAGATCATAAGTGAACTTGAGAAGCATGTGCAGGGGAACACCATGTGATGGTGATCACATAGCTGAGGAGTACAGGCAAAAATAGGAGAAAGAGAAAAAAAGGGAAAAAGTAATCAACACAATGGAAAGCAATAATTTTTAACTAGTGCACACACTGCATTTAGGACAACTAAATATACAGCTCCACCCATGTAAGCAACTGTTATAGCTGCAACATAACTAAACAATCTAAAGTCATTCAACTTTAAATTACTGTGCTCCTCTACCAAGATGACCAAAACCCACTAAAACCACATTTCTGTATCTTAAATAACAAAAATACCTTGAAAGAATTACTCCCCAAAATAGTTCTGCTCTATAAGCAATTTATACAAAAGAATCAGACTCTCAGAATAAGAATATTTCCAAGTTTAACTCAACCAAAGTCCTATCAAGCAACATGGCCCAAGACTGTATTACCCTGACTTCCGTGGAGTCAAACCATAACAAGTTTCCATTCCAGTTTTAGCAGTAACACTTTTCAAGTGTTTCAAATAACCTTTTTCCTACAATATACCACAGCACACTCAAAAACTGTCACTTGTCTTATTAAAGTAGCTAATCCAAGAGATTAAATACAGGGGTCAGGCACAACTGGACAATTAGCCACACTTTTGTTCTTAGATATTCACCCTACTTATCTAGCAGACACTGATACCTAACGATGCAAGGATGCCTGGTCCTCTCATGAAGCAGATGCCATGAGCTAAGAGTTCAAACTAGATGGAGATGCTCAGCTCTGCAGCTTTTGGCAACTGCTTTACATGGGGATCAGACGTTCCTTAAGCACAAGGCCACAAGGAATTTAGACAACTGGTATCAAAAGCAGCTTCTGCTGTCCCAGTCAGATCTGTCATGGCATGACTGCCTAGCTTTGAGCAATAGTTACTACAGAAAACTTAGCTAGTGTAAAAAACATCTCCAACTACATTCCAATGACTTCCTTTACACTTACTTTTTGGAACAATCATTTAAATTACAGCAGTAACTCATCTTCCAATTTAAAAGATACTCAAGATTATTTCTGAAGATTGGTAAGAAAAGTGCAATAACTAACTTCCAACCAGACCTGCACTAGAGACGGCATGGTGGAGATGTAAGACTTTCTGAACAAAAACTTTGATATTAAAAAAAAAAATTCTTCCCCAAAAGTAATTATGACTTGAATTATTTAAACCCCAGAGTGCCCAGTATTTTTCAGTATATATTTGGAACAAATGTGTGACTGCTGGAGGAATTGCCTCCTACACACCTACTCACTCACATCTTGCTTTCATGCAGAAACTTAACAATAGGGAAAAAAAGGGCTATTTTTTTCATATCAGCTTTTGCTTTGTATTTTGAAGCTGAAATATGTTATTAAGTCTTTTGCAAGTAAAACAGGAGACAAGCGTGGTTTTTAATAAGAGCTATTCTCAGTTTGGTAATGGTCTTATATAAGATACTATACATATACATTAATTGACCAAAGAGCCAAAGTAAATCATTACCATCAATAACAAAACATTTTCTGAGATAAGACGTCTCTCCAAGGCAAGCAACAAACACTACTGAGATTTTACTTCTCTGCTAACAATTTGATCTACAAATATAGACTACTACAGGCTGTCCACTGAAATTGCCCTTCATTTGCATGCACAATACACTTCAGATACATGACTTGTGGCAACCAGACTGCAGAGAACTGGATACAAAAAAGTCAAAGTGCACTTACAACAACTGCACTCACACTAGCCTCAAGTCCTGCTTTCCCGTTTCTTTTCATTGTGTAAAGGCAAAATCTTCCTGTTAAGAGATGGGAGATTTAGCAGAAAATAAATAAACCCCTGTGCATTCTAGCAACTCCCTCAGGTATCACAGGGGCTGGTGGTGGCTGGTCTTAAATTCTGAGTGATAGCCAATTCGGCAACACCATCCTCTGACCATCTCCTGCAGCTGGAGTGAGCTTGGCCTCCTTATCCTGAAGCAAGAAAGAGAAGAGTTGGTGGAAATGAACCAAAGCTCCCCCTCAGCTCCCACCAATTCCAGCTGCTTCTCTCTTTCCACACAAGGAGGCATGGAAGATACACAGGTATTGGGTGGAAAAGAGTGTCACCATCAACACACGCCACAAACTTCATTTCAGGGTAGACTATCACCATGACTATCCTGGTTCTCCAGCAAGAGATTGGATCCTAGCCTATCCACAGCCTCCAAAATCCTGATTGCAACTTGATCATAAGATTCAAGTAGCTCACCTCTGTATTGCTCATCTCTGTGCCTATAAGACAGCACAGACACCACTTAAAAAAAAGTGCCAGGATAGTGACAGTGAATTTCAATACAAAGTCTGAAGTAAAGAAAGAACCATTGTGATCCCTCTTCTACTAGACAGGAGATCAAAATAATACTAGTAATGGCAATACTCATTTTCCAAAGTTCATAACTTGAGATGTACTACTACATGACCCCTTCATCAGGCTCTCTATACATTAAATACAGTCAGCACCTGCTCTCCTTCTGCAAGAGAAACTTTCATATTGTGTGTGAAGAAGTGTCTTATACCATCTATTTTTTCCTATTGTCCAATTCCAAATTATACTTGCTGAAAGAACAGCTATAACCACCCATTGCTGTAAGGGTGGCATTACTTTTACTTGCATGTACCCTTCTACAGTAAGCATGTGCAGTGGAGTGAGACATCACAGGGGTAACCCCCGTGCACCTCACATGCAGACCCCAAAATACAATTCAAAAGCCATCACCACATGAAATATTTAAACTGAGTGATAAATTCTGGTTTCTGAGCATTTTAGGCTTTGACTCCTATCAAAAAGGCATTTCCTCCCACCAAGCTAAGGAAGAAAGTCAGGCACACAGGGCAGCCAGCTCCCCTGCCAAAATTCAGAGTTTAGCACTTCCTCTACCATCAATCTTGTTAAACTGTCAAAATCATTTTGTCCTATCACAGTTATTTAGGAAGAGTTGATTAAAAGCAAGATAGGGAAGTTTTTAAAGTTTATCTAAATTTGATGTGGAAAACTCCTTTGGGTTTACTGTACTCTCAAAATGGCATGGCCTAAAACACCTACCTTTATTAAAGGCTTTTAACTGTTAGGGCATTCATGAAAACTTACAGATACAAGTCAAACACACACGAAGTACAATATCTGAATCATGTAAGAAAACAGATAAGATACAGGCAGATACAAGGTACAGACAAGAAATCACAGTTTAGCAAAAAAGAGGAGTAGAATAGAGACCAGAGGAGGAAGTTCATAATCTGCGTTAGGTGGAAGAAAGACAAGTGGAATTGTGAAATTTAAATTAATTTCATGAAGAGAATAACATCTTTCACTCAAACCCAGGAAAAATTATGAAATTTCACTGAACACACCCAGAAAAAGGTCCTTCCCCACTTCCCCCATACTGGGAAACAGCAAAAATCCATCTAGAATTGTACATACTTGAGACAGTTAGTGTCTTCTACTTTTACCTTGTTTCACCACTTTGTTTTGCTCTTGCAAATACAGCCTGAACCACAATACTGAAGAAGTTACACATCTCTCTATTAACCCTCCAATATACAGGAGAGCAGACACACAACACATATTTTGAGAAAACCTCTTATAGACAGGAGTTTTTAATGACAAAGTTGGGGTTTTTAAATTCTATATAGAAACATTTTGGGATTTCATTTAGAAGATGCAATTTTTAGGACTCCCTTAAAGTGAGTGCCTGTGTTCACTCCAAGAAACCTGCACAAATTAGCCAAGTCTCAAGTTCTGAACAGTTGCAGGGCTCCACTGAAAAATGATCATGAAGAAATGTGGTCATAATTATATATTTTATTCTCACCGCTGTTAGAGGGAATATTACTGTAAAATGAACAGGAGACTAGCTCCAGAAACAATATTGTCATTTCTCTTGATATTAGAATTTAATAGTTATATATTCTCCCCTAAACAATTCATTATCCTGAAGCTACCCAACATCTGTTCCTAACCCCACTTAAAACAACCTCACAAAATAAAGGGTTTGCAGCTTACCCTCCCTAATTCTCTCAGGAAGAAGCACAGTTGTTTTTGTGCTTGGGCTTTGGTGGTTGTTGTTGACAGGTGAGGAAAGCACTATTCATACTCTCACCACAAGAGAGGAGTGTGCCTGTTTTGTAAACTAATTTGCACATTTCCTCAATAACAATGCAAGATGTAGCCATCTGGGAAGCTACCAAGACTATGGTTGAAAGAGAAGTCAAATAGCAGCAACATTATTAGCAAAATAAACAGTAGAAGCTGGTGACCTCAGAGGTGAAAAAGCTAAACTAAATGTGAAGGGTTAAGACCTTGATGAAAAACAATACAAAAACCAAAACAAAATGATGACGCAGAAAAAACGCAAAGCTCTCTTTGCACTGAAGACCAGTGAAGGTTCATGTAACGCTTTTCAGGCACTGCTTCAGCAACACACAATTCAGCTTTAAGGCACCTAGTATCAAACCAGCAGCTAGCTGCACAGGGGGAACACATTCCTTCCCCCCAGGGCTGCAGTCCTGTGCAACAGAGATACAGGCTCCCACTTGGGCATCTCCAGTTCCTGTATACACGTATCTACATAGCGATGCTGTGGAGATGTCCTCATTAAATCTACCAGTGACAAATGTGTAAAATGTGGGTTTTAGATGGGGGGTGTAACATAAGAGGAAACCAACTGAGCTGTAAGGTGAAACCCAGAGCAGGCAGGCAGGGTCTGCCAACACCAACAGCGCCTCATCATGGCAAATGAGTGAGCAACTGACTTAAGGGACCATGTGAATGCCAGGACCACCAATACAATACCAAGCTGTGGCAGATCAGTTTCAGGGAAGTTCACAACAAAACCTTGAAGACCACCTATTTGCAGAGTCAAACAAAATAGGCAAAAGGAGAAGAGCCTTTGCTGCTTGCCCAAGGCAGAGAAGTGACACATGTAGATGCTGGGCCAGAAATGATGACACTTGACCCCACATCACCAGCTTGGATACCTTCCATCTGTCCCCAGACAGGCAGTGCACAGAGCTATGACTTCTCTTGTGCTGCCACAAGACACGGGCAGCAGTTCTGCTGTAACTCATCAACGAGCACATCAATAAGCCAGCGTGGTTTGTGCTTGTACAATTGTTTCTGCTGCTTATTAGCTCTGATACTGCTGGCACGCCATCACTAATGCCACAATTAATGATAGCTGGAACTTTGTTTCACAGTAATAAAGGAAGGTATAACTGAGTGTTGGTTGTCATCCAACTGCACCACTGATCTCTGTGCAAACCAATGTTTAAGTCCTGGAGCCACAGATGCTCTGTGGCACAGGTCAAGGCACCAGCCTCTGGAGTACACACAGCTACTGGATTTTCACTCTCCATGTTAATGATGCTACAACACATTATTTGAATTCTACAAACTGCTCCTGCCCTCCTTCACACATTGTTGGAGCAAAAACCTATGCAGCCAGGATATTTACTTGTGATGTGAAAGAGTCAAATTCAAGATTCTTTCAAAGCAGCCTGAAGAAGTAGTTGAACATGGCCCAATCACTTCCTGCTGTCTTAAAAGCTATCAAGTTACCCATTTCTGAAAGACTGGAAATACAAAGTTGAGGAACATACCACTCACTCCAATACAATACCACGTAGCTTTTCTGCAGCTCTTCCAAGGAACAGATTTCAAAACACATTTGTGAAGGATGCTGGCATTATTATTTTCCATCATTACAACAGGATCCTAGTCTAAGTTGACAGTAATGAAGAGGGGCTGCCTCTCCAGAACTCCAAGGCTGTGGTGCTTGGAGATCTTCCTCTCCTTCCAGCCATGTTAATTCCTCTCCGCTCTTAGACACACATTATTATCCTGTGCTAGCTTTGGCAAGTGGCAAGCCCAGCTCACTATCCTAGCAGATAATCAATTCAGCAAAAAGACAAGTAATGTTTTTTCTCTGCCACTCAGTGTTAGGCTAGTTTAGGCTCCCGTGAAAATATAGCCTATGTCTGCATCACACTTACAAGCCTGGGACTGCAGATGTTCTTCACCTTAGCCAAGGCTTTTGAAATCCCAGGGACTGCCATCATAAACTGTAAAATTCCATGGCAAAACACCTTTCTGCACTTCATTGATTTCACAGCCACAGATTAATTATACAAAGCCTTCAAGAGACCCTGGCATAAGGCATATTTTCAACACTACCACAGCTGCGCCTCTAGCATTTTGCACAGCTGCACATAACACAGCTGGCCTGTATGACAACAAAGACTGAAATTCATAATTTTAGCACAAATCATGATATACCTTTAGCCTTTCTTCATATTTACTTTTGTAGTTCTGTAAATTTTGAATTTGGAAGGCACCACTAAACCAACCTATCTGACTTACAAAGCAACAAAAGCAAAAACCTTCATTCACTTGCTCCTACATAAACTTAAATAACTTCTACTGTATTTTCTACTAGAAAAAAAAAACAGTCTTGATTTGAAAAGAAAGAGAAATGTATATGCTACTTCCTAAGTGGTTAAACAACATAATTTGACCAATATTTCTTACAGGAGCATAGGCAAGCTCTCTCATCTCAGTCAAGGCAGTAGAATTGTCTCTAACGCAACACAGTGAAAATTACTTTAATTAAAAAGACTCTTTCCTCCATGCATTCACTTCCCCATCTAGTTCACTATGCAACCACTCAGGTGGGTGTACTATTAACCTATGTTTTGGCAGAACCAAAGACAGCACTGTACAGCAGCCACTCATGGTTATGTCTCTGACATAGGAAAGTTTGGGGTTTTCCTTTTTGGGAGACAGGAAAGAGGAAGAAGAGGGGCTATTTAAAATATATCCTCCTGTCAGTTTTCCTTCATTCCCTAAAATCCCTATCTAAGCAACCACTCCCTATTCAACAAGATGTTTCAGACTTTAAAGTCCAAAGGACGAACATCTCCTAGAGCTCAGATCTGACACCTTCCCTTGTACGCCACATCTCCCAGCACATATGTGGGTTTATGCCACTCATACACCCCACCACACATCAAAATTGCAGAGATCTTATGTACACCTAATTCAGACAGACTTTTTAGAATCAAAACACTGTCAGAAACTGATGAAAAGGAATATTTTACTTATCTGCTTGTGACAGGATCAGCTCAACTTAATAATCAAGAGGATTTCTTCCACCTCTCCATAGGGAAAGCTGTTAATTAACTAATGAACACAGATTAGCATAACAACGATAAGACTCTTAGGAAGCAGGTTAAAGTGAAAACAGCAGTAGGTAGTGCCTGAAGAAGAATTATCCAGATGGAGTTATGGACTAATGAAGCTCCCCAGCAGATGAATGTAGAAGCAAGCACACAGTATTTACAACAATTACTCAGAACAAAATACAGAAATATGCCAATGCAACGGTGACATTGGTCAAATGGGTGTGAAACATACTGATTCAAAAAAATACCCCTCTGTGAAACAGTCAGGGGAAATAAACCCTAAGCATGCAGAATCCCATTTCACTAGATTTTAATTTCATCAAACACGATGTTTACTTCTCAAAGATATCAGAATCTCTATCAGTTCTCACTTCTCTCATCTCAGCTCTTCACCTTAGTACAGATATGCTCCATGCCCATTTGTTCTCAGCTCCCAGGCAAGAGTTTCACTAGCATGGGGCACACTGCATGGACTTATCTCCCAGGCTGTAATCTGAACTGTGTGCCTGTAAAATGCACCAACCATACCAGTTCTTAAGCAAAAGAAGAAGAAACTATACATATATGGACTCTTAACTCAGTACTGCTCCAAAAAACCATCTGGATGGTTTGGGTATGGTTTTCTGAAAACACCACCTTGCTGCTCTGAAGCAATAAAGAAAAGCACAATGTTAAGTACTATTAGGAAAGGAATACAGGAGAATATCAAAAATTTACAACCATCTAAAATCCTCAAGTACCGACATCACAATAGAATGTAGCTCTGGTCAGTTCATTCAAAAACAGTATCATAAATCCAAAAAATTACAGAGGGATGATTTGATGTATGGGGGAATATCCCTTACGAATAAATGACAAGACCCTTCGGTTTAGCTAAGAGATGACTGGAGGAATATAGAGAATTATAAAAATCACAAAGGATACTGTAGAAGAAAAATCAGAACACTTTATAGGTATTTCTCATAATTTAAGAATTAAATTATCAAACAGCAGGCTTCACTCAAATAACTACATTGGGTTTTTCCAAAACCACTTGTAAACCCCATAACACTCAGACAAGCGTGTATATATATATATACACATACAGAGGGAGAGAGAGACTAAATAATATACATAAAAACTAAAAGAAAAAAAAAGGCATTCCAAAAACAAACGGACACATTTGTGGGAGAAAAACAATGATAACACATCAAGCTTCTGAAATTGCTAATTCAAATAAGGTAAAATGTCCACTAGTGAAAGGATCATCCTTACTTTTCAGACCTTCTCTGAATCAGCAGCTAGAGGCCACCACTGGAAAAAACTCATCTGAGCAGATGTTTTGTCTATTCCAGCCATAATATAGCACCCATCCTGCTTGTTTTATGGGTGACAACTTGGAGGACTTTCACAAATCCTCTCAGCATTGAAATGATTCATTTGTCTGATTTCTTCCAACAGGTAACCTGCCATAACAAAAGCAGAGCTAGTCCATCTCTCCCTTTCAGCCTTAGTATGAGCCATGTTTCACAGCCTGAAAAATTGCCTCACAATGAAGACAAATTGCAACAAGAAACTGAACTTCCTTGTGGAATAAGGATTGTCATGGCCCTTGTGGAAGACAGATTGGCTGGTTATGTCAAGATGTGAGATGGTGGAGAACTGATGAGGCCGATTCAGCAAAACCACAACCTAAGCCACTTGCTCATCTTGCACCTGGGCTTGAGCAAGGCTTAACAACTGAATGGTGCCTGGGCTGAAGCAGAGGCCCCACAGCCCAATGTTGTCTCAGTGAAGTGCAGAAGAGCACCCACATCTCTGTGCCAGCCCTCAGCCTCACTGCCCCTTCACTGTGCACAACAAGCCTTGGTTTAGATCTGTTCCTCTGACGAGACGATGATGGGAGTAAAGACCTGGCGAAGGTCAGAGGAGCTTGCTGAAGTACCACACTTCTGTCTTTTTTCAGCCACAAATTAGGTAGCTCGGTTTGACGAAGGTAACCAAAGACCCTCATTATCCCCTTGTTTATATATGAAAAACTACACCTACCAATATGAAAATGAGAAAACAGATGTACCCCCCCCCAACTATGATGGCAGCAACAGGCAGCCAATGATTTTTGACCACAGTCATTCACCCATTTGTCCAAGAAGTAAAAAATTGATACTTGAAATCCTCCACTATGGGAGGACAAGAACACAGCCCCANACACAGCCCCACTCTACAGACAAGTCAATGGGCTTGCTCCTCTCCCCTCCCCAAAGCAGGGACAACTCTGTGGTAAGATTTGTGTCTCTGACTGCGTTGGAGCTTACCTGGGAACACTTACCTGGGAATACAGAGCTATGCACTTGTATTTTGTAGGTCTAGTGCAGTTATCAGCAATCTAATAAGAATCTATAATCTGCTGCTTCAATAAACCAGATTATTCATGACTCCACAACCATGAAAGTTCTTATTCAATGTGACCAGACTTTAGTGCCTAACTGTTTATAAACAAGAAGTTAAGCCTACCTGCACCCAGCTCCTCTGATCTCTGAGGACCAGCTAGAAGGCAAGGGGGTTTATTTTCTGACAATTTCATACGCTTACCACAACAGCCCTGATCGCCAAGAAAGGTAGGTCGAAAAGAGCCAACCATACAAACTATCACGGTTGATGGTATAAACTATCTGGTGTTATTAATGTGCTCTCTTACGCTCTTACTCTGTAAGCTTATTTGAAACTCTGAAAGTGAAGTTTGTATGACTACTGTCAGACCACCCAACTTTAGCCTGAATCCTCCCTCAGAATAGCAGGATAAATCACAAACTAAGTGGTAGCCTGAGAAGGTGGTGATGTGAGAATCCACATCACCCCACACACACACCCAACACCCACCCTTCGAAACAGACCACAGCCAAAACAGAACATTTACAAACTTTTAAAGAATGGAATTCTTCTGCAAAAGCCTTTGTTCAAATGTTCTTTGAACCTTCCAAGAGTCACACCACATAAAATAGCCTAACAGGGACCTCTGGACCTACTTCGCTCAATCCCCTGCCCAAAAAATAATTTGTTTCAAAGTTAGATCAGGTTGTTCAGGGACTTGTTCAGTCAAGTATTAAATATCTCCAAAGATGGGAGATCCCACAGCCTCTCCACACAGTCTGCTCCACTGCCTTCACCAATCACACTTAATGTGATTTTTTTTTGGTCTTCTCTCCAGCTGGAATGTTCCTTTTTGAAACTTGTAACCTCTTCTCTTTTCAGTGTGCACGTCTTAAGTGAAGTCTGGCGTTTCTAATATCAGGAGAGTCTGAGTTAGCAAGTAAATTGTACAGTGAAGGTATATTATACACTTGAGCCAACCTGACAGCTCACCACAAACAGGGGCAGACCAGTCCTGTACGTGTCCAACAATCTAATTTCAGTGCCCCTGTGCTAGCTCTGCAACACAAATGGCTGCACAGATAGCCAATACATCTTACTAACCTGACAGAAATCCATTCCCTTGTTTAATTCCTATGTCATCTCAGCAATATTAATATCTTCTGCACAGGGTCACAAGGGAGAAAACAGAGCTGCAGGTAGAACAGAGCACCCCTTTTTGGAGGGAGGTGGGGTGAACAAGCAATAGCCTGTGAATTTACATTTAGGTGTCAGAGAATATCATAGGCTAAAAAATTTCAACTTGCTTTAATAAACTCTCAACAATAACGAGATGGTGTTAGGCATGCTTCCTACTTCATCCCCTCACTTCTGGGATGAAATTTACATTTCTTTCCTTAATAATACAACCAATGTCTTCTCTAATCCATGAAGACAGCTACTAAAACAGTGCTTAACTAGTACTAATTATATTTGTCATTAATTACCACCTCAGCTAAACAGAACATAATAGATAGGAGATACATGGACAGGAGACACCATGCCAGTAGGAAATGGAGGAGGAATAAATTAATTCAGTTCACACAGATGTTGGCGTATGGTCTTTACAAGGGCCAAAGGTAGATACCAGACTGTGGCACTGAAAAACTTCACAGCAAAGCACTAATGGGCATCTTACTTCAAGAAAACACCATGTAGCTTTACTGGAAAGGAATTACATACCCAATTTTTTTACTGCAAATACTTTTAAACACATTAAAGAAAACTGTCACAGTACTAGCATTCAAACTCATATTTGGCAGCTAATGACAACGTAAGTTTCATCTTGTATAACAACCGTTCAATTATACCAAATTCCAATTCTTTTTCAAATTAGGCCTTTTGAATGTGAGCTACCTCAAACCTGTTGAAAAGCATTACTGGTAACAAAGGAAAATAATTTCTATGCAGCTGTAGAAGAGCTTGGTGAGAAAAAAGATTGAGCATTTCCAGTTTTCAAACATGGCACACCCTAGTTTGTAAAGTCCATAAAGATCAGCAATTTAGGAGATCAGAACTTGGGTATACTTTATCTGATATCTAAAAAGTAATTTTCCAAAGGAAAACGCAACTAACCCAGAGCAATAAAAAAAAAAAAAAATTATGAAAATGCTTATCAAAGATTTAGAGAGCTCACAGTAATCCATACTTACCCTCAAGGAAAGTTAATTAAACACATTCAGGTCTTTTTATTAGTACGTCATTATTCTCCTCAAGGCTCAATATTTCAATTTAAAATCAAGACAAGTATCAAGTAAACCACCACCACTCCCTGCTCTGTGTATTGAAATGCTGAAACACCTTAGATGCATCCCCAGCCATCTGTATTTTGCACGGATTGCTACTGTCTCAGCTGCGACAGACTGTCACAAGAAAACCTTGCTGAATCCCTCCCCAGCTCCCTGCCCAGTCAAATCCTTCTGCCATCTATTGTCAGACCATTCACAGCTCTGCCCTTTCCCATTGCTTCAGGTATGGCTCCACTGCAAGGTGCCGACCTTGACTCATGACCTCCAACACTAGCACCAGGTTCATCACCCTCCACCCCACAAGTCCTCAGATTTTTACATAAATACCTTCCTAAGTGATCCCAGCAGTTTGCTTGATCAGTTCACCCCTCCCATCTGCCACACAGAGGTAACTTCCTGCCCTAGTCCCCAAACAGACCCTTTACCAAACAGTGCAGCCCTCTGGCTAAATGAAATTCAGATCATCACTGTCCAGGTGCAGACCTGGAACAAAATTAGGCCCCTCTTTTTGCACAGTTGCTAGTGAGACAGAACAGGAGCAGAGCTCACAACTCTTTCAGTCTCTGGCATCTCACATCCACCTTTGTGAAGCACCTGCTGAGCTGCATGCCTCTCCTGCATCCCTCCAAAGACTCGATGATTTTTGAGAAGGAACACAGAGCAATAACCCTAAACAGTTCTCACAGCTCTTCCACAGCCAACCCTGCTTAAAGCCTGATTCTGGGTCCTCACCCTCATGGACAGCTTTAGTGAATATCTCTGTTTCATGCAGCCTCCTTGGTAAGAGCCATCTAACTAATTCTTAGTTTAGTGTTGTCTATGAAACTTCCAAAATCAGCTGTGGAAAAGAAATAAAAGAAGGAAAACCTAAATGCCACAAGTCAGATTTCATACTGTCAGAGCCTGTAGGGAGGAAGGTAGAAATTCAACAAGGATCCTAACATCCATGTGCTTGCAGACCCAAGACGTATTTTTACCAGCAAGTTCAGCAACTATTCTTCAACAGAAGCACAAACATTACTATAAGAGGCCTATGCCTTTTCACTGTATTAAGGTTTTTATTTAATTCAGCTCCAAGTTGCCTTTCCCTCTCTGTGCTAGCAGGGTTATGCTAGGGAAACAATGCCTACACAAGTTACATTTAGTCTTCAAGCATAGATGCAAGACTTTGGAGATGCCACTCCACATGCTATCCATTTGATACTGAAAACTACTTAACCACCAGCTTCATTCCACACACGTGTTCTGTTACATGGCAATACTTACTACCGACTTTCCTTATGCAGTCAAACTCCCCTGGTAATTACTGCATTTGTGTTATTTTTAAAACAGAGACATACAGACCTTACCAGAACATCTAACAATCTACACAGACGTGGTTTGTAAAGAATGCATGAATTCAAAGCAGCTCAAAGCTTGAAAGCCATCACTGGTGGCATACTTTGAGAAGTATTTTTCTAAAAGGACCAGTGCTTGATACCAAGTTATTTACGTTTACTGTCCTGCTTGGAAACACAGCCAATGTTTTTCAGGCTTTGACTTTACAAGAAGTAACACACATATTTTGATGGGACACCCAGCAGTAAAGCTGATCACCTCTCACTTTACAGTCAGGCTACTTCAGCAAGACATTAAAACACAATCGTTCAGATTCTGGTCATTAATTATTGATACCAGAAAAACTTTGCTAGTATTTCTTTGGTTCTTTTGAAATCCCATTAATATCAACACCTTACAAACTTTATTTCTGTCAGAATCACTTTTTGGTAAGATAACTTCTGTGGGGAAGGCTTTCAGCTAAACATGTACAGAAGATGTGCAATAAAGACCTGTAAACTATACCTGCCAACACAGAGCTTTTCATTCAAACACGTCTTTTACAAGGATGCAAAACTAGGATGTTTTAACACCAACGGTCACTACCGGCATCCAGCTCCACCGCACTTCTGATCTCTGCCATATGGACTTTCTTTTCCACGCAATTATGAAAACAAGGTAACACACAGTCAGCGGGGACAGTTAATTGATAATAAACAGATCAAGTGCGAAGCACCACTAATGGCTTTGCTTCAAGGCGGCAGCACCGTGAGCCTCTGGCTCCTCGGTGCTCCACCGCTTAAAGGAAAACTCTGGAACCGGATCGCGCCACTCCCGAGGCCGCTTCCACACTGCCCAAGGCGCCTCGCTGCCCTCGCTGGGCTGGGGACGGGCGCGACCTCCCTCCGCTTCTCCGCCGCCCGGGAGGTGCCCGGGGCCCCGGCAGAGAAGGAGGGAGAGTTGCTCACTGGCAACTTCGGCGAGGGTCTCGGCGGCGGACGGTGGCGGTGCGGGGGCTCGGGGAGGCACACCCCGCAGCCGGGGCAGGCAGAGCCGGGCGCGGGCAGCAGGCAGAGCCTGCCTGGGGCGACGAGGAGCGGGCGGCACATGGAGGAGCGGCGCGGCGTGCGCGGCGGGGCCGGCCCCGGCTGCGGGGCCACAGGGACGAGCCCGCGCG
Organism: Pachycephala philippinensis; assembly: GCA_013397055.1. Classification (NCBI taxonomy): domain Eukaryota; kingdom Metazoa; phylum Chordata; class Aves; order Passeriformes; genus Pachycephala; species Pachycephala philippinensis. The sequence goes on from VWZT01015752.1 coordinate 142,145, forward strand.
GCGGCGGAGGGACAGGAAGGGAGGGAGGGAGCCCGGCCGAAAGGAGAGCGGGACGGGGCGGCGGAGGCGGCGCGCCCCGGCGGGCTGCGCCCCGAGCCCCGCGCCCGAGGGGCGA
>VWZT01015752.1:142535-215312 GCA_013397055.1 Pachycephala philippinensis
GGGCGGGGCCGCCGCCGCTCCCCGCCGGTCTCGGGTCACCGCACTCGCCCGGCCCGCAGGTTGTTAGCGGTGGAAGGGACCTCTGGAGATCATCCGGTCCAAGCCCCCTGCCAGGCCACGGTCACCTAGAGCAGGTTGCGCAGGAACGGGTCCAGTTGGGTTTGGAATGTCTCCAGAGAGGAAGACTCCACAACCACCCTGGGCAGTTTGTTCCCGTGCTCTGCCACCCTCCATGGAAAGAAATCCTTCCTCATGTTGAGGTGGAACTTGTTGTGTTCAAATGTGGCCATTGCTCATTGTCCTGTCGCTGGGCACCACTGAAAAGAGCCTGGCATCCCGTTGGCACTCCCCCTGGAGACTCATATGCACTCCCTTGTGCTTCCCAGTGAGCCCAGGTGCCAGCGCGGCCGCAGGCACTGTGTGCTGGCAGTCCCTTGTGCAGAGCAGCGCTTGCAGATCTGTGGTGGGATGAGAAGCTGAGTTTATAAAATACAGCTTAGAAAGTGGTGGGAAGGGGAGAGGGTGGCCAGCGTCTTTACAAATGAACTGGTTTACAGCAGACAAAAAAAAGCGCCAATATTTAAAACTGTTCTAAAACGCACTTTTTCCCACTTACGTCCGTTACTTCTTGTATCCACCTGGAGCTCCTTTCATGTTATTGGTTGTGAGATACAAGACAGTGTCAACTCTGAGATATATGCTGAAGAGAGTGTTATTGTGCACCCATAGGAGCAAAAGGACTCTCAGATTATGCCTTCACTGGTATTTTATTTTGGTTAAAGAGTTTGCCTTCTAAACAAATCTGATGCTTTCCACTTCAGTTTGCATGCTGGAGCAGACTTGGAGCTTTGACACCTTCAGATGAAGCCAAAATGGAAGATCTGCAGCTGCCAAGGAGTGTTCAGTGCGTAGGCCCAGGCCAGATCCCTTTCAGATGGTGCACTGAGCACCATCAGCTGTTTTGATCCCCTGAACTCGCTGGACCACTCTACTCTTAACAGCGTCAGGTGTTTCCAGCCACAGTTCTCCCAGCCTTGGGGAGGCATTAGCTGACCTCAAGTGTTGAATTTATGCAAGGTTTGGAGTTTATCAGCTGAGCAGGCTGATAGGAGTGTTGAACGCCTGTAGACTGTTCACATAATGTGAGTGTAAATGTTTCCATGCAGGTGATACAATGTAATAGCCAAAGGCAGGAGAAGGAATCAAGGAAATGAATGACAGCAAGAAATCCATCTTTCCTATTCCAAAGAAAAATAAAAGTATTTTTCTCCTAAGAAATGACAGCTGTCAATGATGAAGAGGGCATGGCAGTGCTTATTACTAGACAAGTTTAAAAGTAGCAATAGAATCATGTAAATGATTGATTTTGGGGTAAATGTAGGAGGTAATGTAATTCATGCTAGACTATTACATGCATTTCAGGGTAACGTTCAGCTTCAGAGTTAAAGAATATGGGGAGATCAGCAGGACTACACTGAAAGGAGGCATAAATATACAGGAAATTAGACAACAGTCAGAGATGGAGCAGTTCGAAGGTAGTGAGTGTGACAACACACTTAAGTCCTGGAGTGTGTTTATTGGGCAAACAGTACAATGTACAATGAGTCTCACTCTAAAGAACAGTGAAACGAGAGCTAAAGACTTAGAAGTTTGTGTACAAAGAGATAAAATGTCAAAAAAATGCGTGAAAGGTATGTAAAAAACTATTTTAAAGAATTCTGTGTTCAGTAAAAGACTACTTCAGTTGAGTATTTCTGTACTTGCAACTTGTATTCAAAATGAGATTTTTCAACAACTTTTTCAGCACGCTCAAAGGTCCTTCATTCTCCTGTGGCCTTGTGTGTTTAGTAGCACACTTGAATATCCATGAAAGCAACAGAAATAGTATCTTTCAGGTTAGGAGGGCTCAAGAGGTCTCTACACACACCTTCTGTTTCTTCAGCCTGCTGATCAAGTTGCTTAGGGCTTTGTTCAGCAGGGTCTTGAAAACCTCCAAGAATGGAGAGTGAACAACCCTCTGGGCAACTCTGTCAATGCTTAATTGGTGTCATGGTGACCTCTTTTTTCCCTTCAATCAGAATGTCCTCATGTGACTGTTACCTCTCATCCTGCTGCTGTGCACCTCAGTAGAGAGTGTTGCTGCATTTTCTTGATAATCTCAGGTACTGGAAGAAAACTCTTGGGTTCCCCTTCAACCGGATGCAGTTCCCTCAGCCTTTCCTCACAGGGCATGTGCTCCCACCCCCACACCAACCTGACTGCCCTCAGCTGCACTCACTGCAATTTGTCAGCTTCTTTCTCATAGCGCAGGCCCCAGAGTGTAATGTGGTTTTCCAGACGTGATGTAACAAGTGCTGAGTAAAGAGCACTAGTACTTCCTTTGATCTACTGGCTGCATGCCTGTAAAAACAACCTAATATGTCTCTATAAAGGTTGCCTTGCTCACCATTGTGGTGTTCTGCTCATTATGTTTAGCTTGGTTCCTGTCAGGCCAAGTAAAGTGCATGGCTGGGCCTTAACTGCCCTGATACCCTCACCTGGGACTTTAGCACGTGCAGTGCTGTAGGTTTGCCCATGCCAAGTCCGGTCTCCTCTCCGAGTGGCTCATCAGTTGTGTTTCCTCAATGGACCTATGTATTATATAGCCTTGTCTTCAACTCTTTCTCCTGCATGGACCTCTACTCTGACTCTGTCTTCTATTGTTTCTGGCTTCACTTTCTGTCTGGACTCTGGACATGACTCATTATCTTGCCTTGTCTTGGACTCTCAAGAAGATCTGTCACCACTCCAGCCCTACCCAAATCCTATGGAACTGTGCCCTTGTTGGTGAGAGCATTGCCCTGCCTGCCCTGTGGTCAACCTCGGCTTACTCATCCTCGTGGAGTTGCCCTGCTCATGCTGTCCTTGCCACAGTCCACCAGGACCTTCAGATTCCTACTCTGGTCAGACTTCAGTCTATACTGCTGTGGTGGTTATTCCATTTTAGGTAAGGTATGACACCACAGGATCCATCTGCCAGTTCCCTGAATAGGCATAGTTGTTTGATCAATCTGTATCTATCCCTTCTGCCCTGAAGTTGTCTATTTGGGCACACTTTAGCATGTTCATTAAATCCACTCCTCTTTCACAAATGGTATGATATGTGCAAACAAAACCATGCATTTTACCATATCATCATCAGGTATATCTTGTCCTCATTTTGAGTGGGAGGACTGAGTGGAGTAATCTTCAGTAAAAATTACATGTTCAAGTAGTCACATTTTCTCTCAGCTATATTACAATCTTAATGTTCTCTTGGCTAGTCTTAGAAAAGCTGATTGTTCATTTATCTTGTCAGAGGGAATGCTGAAGCTATTTCTGCTGTTGGCTAAAAAAGATGCATCACATTGTTCCTTCACACTTTCCTCTTTTGTGGTGCTAATCTTCTTAAAATAGTTCAAAGTTTTGGATTCGTTGCCAGAAAGAGTGTTGTTGGTAGTGGAGCCTGGGCTTCCTGCTCTAGCAGTCCTTCTCTACTGTTTTCTCCCACAGCTGAAAACAGCTAACTACTGCCAGTTTGGGCTAAAGATTAAAATGTTAAGGAAACTGAAACAACAGTTGGTTGTTCAATCCAGTCATGGATTTGGGTTTGTTTTGTTTTAAATGTGTTAATCAGTGCACACATACAATAAAACTAGCAAAGATCTGTTGTAGTCAGGAGCATCTGACAAAGTCTAGTGCAAGGAAATAGAAGTGACTGAGCAGTGAATTAGATGAGGTAAGGAAATCACAGTCAGTAGGGAAGTGGATCACCAGTACAAAAGCACAATGACAATTGCATGCATGCAAGTGGCAAGCCTGGGGAGGAATTAATCTTTCATCACTGGTTAGGCAGAAGCTTTAGGAATCATCCTCTCCTATCAGGACATACATCTTGATTTATATTCTGTGCTTGATTTCCTAAGGTGTTCCTAAGCTTGATTTCCGACAGTGTTCAAGAGGTCTCTTCCTACACAGCCTGCATTTATTTTCTCCATAGACATCATTTCTCTGGCCAGGACATCCAATTTGCTTCCTTTCCCAGGCTCATTTTTCCTAACACCTACCTTCACTGCATGGATTTCTGCAACAATTCCTGCAATAAATTCTGTAAATAAATTGCAAATAAATTCTGCAATAAATTCCTGCAATACTTCCTGATTTATTGCTGTCTTTTCATCAGTGCCTAGCAGAGATCTGTTCAGAGTACTGGTTCCAGTCATAACTATTCCACTTGTGGTGGTCTGTGATGCTCATCTCCAGTGACACAGAAGATCTCCCACCAGACACTTCAAAACAATTCATATTAAGTCCTTCAGACAACCTGGCTAGACTTCCATACAAATGGCCTCAGTCAAGTTACCTGGGCACAGTGAGTCACTATTCCCCTCTGGAGGAAAAGCTTCTACCAAAATTATTGTAAGCAAGTTTGATAACATTGTCCAGTGCTGTTGGTCACTTGCACTCAGTTTATTTCTTAAAAAACAACAGTAAGCGGTGCTGCAAAGCTGGATTAGTCATTCAAGTAATTAATTTCAAATTCTCAGTTTTGTTAAGAATGGAGTTTGACAAGAAATGCAATGTGTCATAGATGAGTTTAACTGGGAAGAGAAAAAATATTAGGTATTTAACATCCACATTGTAAGACTGGGTCTTACCGGAAGCAAGATTCAAACCAGTTATTAACCATATTACACAGAGAGAGATACAGGGGCTAAGAATGAGGTTAGGGGAATTGATGTTTTGTGTTGTTGTGTGTGTGCAACAACACTTGTGACACTGTCAGAGCAGTGAACAGTCACAGTGGCCAGGAGCAGCCACAGCACACACCAAGCAGCAGTCGAGCTGCCACAACAGCAGCCTGCAGAAGGGGAATTCAGGAGGATGTCAGACACGCAGATGACTGAGTCACACTCAGTATTTCTTAAACTAATATTCTGCCCAAGAATTGAGGCCCACACCTTGCACTTAAACTGGCTTTTCACAAACAAGTCCTTATATTGGAGTAGATTGACACTGGGTGGCAAAATGTCAGTAGAGTTAAAAAATTGGGCTAGGTGGGCAGTGTTACTAGATACAGACTTTTGGCATCTTGTGATACTCATTCCTGTATTTGAAGCTGTAAGAGTAAGAGCTTAAGCATTGTTTAAAAGAAGTGAGTGCATTAATTGTTTTACAGGAAACCTGCTGTATTTGGTTTCGTATCTGCTTATGTTCTGTTTCTTCCTGACTCCACTTGTCTGGGAACCACCATGTCAGGGTTAGCACTGCAGTGTGCTGAGAAAAGGGGGAGCTGAACAGAACAGTCACTAAGTTCAGCTATTCTGACCTTCAGAGTTATCTTTAGGATTTATGACTTGTTGACCAGAATATGTTGCTTGTGATTCACACTTGGAAGTTTATCAGTGATAACTTACACTAAGTATTTGGAAAATATGTATGCTTTCTTCCACACAGCTTCTGTGCTGCCTCTGCCATGGACTTCTGGAGTATTTGGGAACACTTTCCTAGTACACTACATGGTAGGATGATAGCTTAAGCTAGCCTTTTTCAACATGTCTGTAACAAACACTTAAAAATCTTCATGCAGTAGGTATCTCTGTTGAACGACACAAATGCCAGCTCAGACTGCCAGCTTACTGCCTCTTTCATCTCAAGGCTGTTGTCAAGGCAAACTTACCAACCCAAAAGGGTTTAATGCAGCACCAGTGTATTTTAGGCTACTGTCTCTAGACACGTACTTGTTTCATGTAAGTGTCATTCACTTAAGATTGAGTCACTTTTGATTAACATAGGCTAAAGTACCGATGCTTTAGTCTGTCCTCTGAAATTGTTCTATTCTGACCCTCCTCTAAAGATGCCTGCAAAAGGCTTCCTACTCCTATTAGTTTATTCCTAAGGTCATATGCTTAGGAGGTGACTTTTCCTTCCTTTCAGTAACTTATGAGTCACAGCCAAGTTGTCACTGGTCCTGCATAAAAAGCAAAGACCTAAGTGGAAATCCTCAGCAAGACCCTTAGGTAAGACTTACCGCCTTAGTATTAGGGGATTCATGGGCCTAATCTGAATGTGTGACTCTCCCTGTGTGCTGTATAGGTACAAAACAGTGGGGTCTGGAGAAGCTGACAGGTGCAATATCTGTGGTAGTTCACAGAAGGTGCCAACGGAGCCTTTATAGCTTAACACAAATGCACACACGCGGGCACACCCACAGGCTTGTTTTACTTGTGCTTGGAAATGCTGCCATACTGCTTTGGAGGTTTTCCCTTGAGCAGCTCTGACACAAACTTTTGCTCAAAAATTTTCCTCCTGGATGCAGAAATACCATGGAGTACTCGCAAGTCGGTTCATCATCTAGCCGTTTCCTATTTTGAAGGCAGTCCATGGAAAGCAAGCTAATTGCTCAGCTGACCAGTCCTCTGTACAATCACCGTAAGTGTGTGCCATGCAATGAAATCAGTTGCAGCAGAGAATGCAAGGTCCAGTAGTTAGCTGTACACAGGCTATCTGAAGGCGGCTAACTTCTGAAGTTGCAGCAGAAATATGTAACAGGACTCCTCGTTTATTTTCTCTTTACTTTTGTCCCATATACAGAAGAGGCAAGTAGTAGAAATACCTGCCCTGCCAGTGACAGAGTCTCCAGTAGCTGAGGGTCCCTGGACAGAATGATCACAGCATAGAACCATTTTACTGCTTCAGTTTGGGTCTGCAGTTTGCACCAGCTCCCTGAAAAGCTTATCCTAAGAATGAGGAGACTTTTCAGATTTGGCAGTTCCAGGATAAACTTGGATTTTCAAATAATTTCTTTCTTCCCTTGAGTTGTATGGATGGAACATGACAGTGTACCTTAGAAGGAGATTCCTGGGTGACAGGCTAGTATGAGCTGTGGCCATCACTCTTACCTGCCAAGTTTGCTGGGGGGATAACTACTGGCACCCTAGTTTTGAACCACTGAAAGCCTTGCCTGAATTTTGCACGTCCCCCCTGCCTCCTGTAACACATCACAGCACTGCACTGTCAGAAATGAACTCTTCTTGTTAGCCCCACGTGGATTTGACTGTTTTATTGAAAAAATTAGTATTAATTTTCATGGTGTGTTGAGACATTAGAAAGATCCTTTAGCAGGTCCAATTATAGCAGATAGTCCAAACATTTGGTAGCCTTATCAGAGAGATTAGTATTAGATTAGTATCCATGTAGATAGTTGGTATGACCAGAACTATGACAGCCTAACGAAGTCAAACAGGAAAAAAAAAAGTTGTCTATCACCTATGAGTGGAAGCTTACTGCCTAAAATAATCATGTAATTCTGATAAATCAGATAGTGATAAATCAGAAGTGATAAGAGTTCTAAATTTAAGCCCCTCACTTTGCAGAGTCACGTGCAGCCATGCACAAGATGATAGTGCCTAAGGTGAGTTAATTTTCTTGTCCTCACACCTCTTGTTGAACAGCTATTCCAGAGTTTGACTTGGAGAGCTGTAAATCCTTCTGACTTCCAGCTTACTTACTTTCACTATATTTGCTGGCACATGGACAGATACTATTCTTTCTCCCAATTAGATTTTCTTCTTTGCTTCCTCATGTTTATCCTAGGTATATTTAGAATATTATGTTGCGCTTATTATTCATTTTGTGAGTTCATATAGAATTAGAAGATATTTTTCCCATAAATAAATTCCTTTCCATAAATAATGCTTCTTCTAGTCTGACATGGATTGATCCTTCTCAAAAAATGATGACCAGGAGGGTGATACTCCAGATGACATTTTACAAGGCCATTGCTTTTTCTGTAGCTGTTGGTAATGCGTAGACCAAGGTGATAAAATTGTCTCCACTAGTTTCACATTTGTAAAATTTTAGTGGCTTAGGTGTCCCCAAATCAGCTGATGCACATGGGAATACACATATGGCAGGAATTTTAGAGGACTAATCCCAGAAGTCATACAGTAAAAAACTTCACGGCATTTTTATTATTCCATGTATCAAAATTACTTAGTTTTCCCTTTTACAGTGCTGTTAATAATGTTTTACTGAATGTGCCTGAATACTATTTGCAGATTTCATTAGTGTGCTCTACTTTTTGTTCTCAAGCCATTTATAAAATTATTAAAATTGGATCTATTTATAGGCTCTCCAGCCCTCGACATGTCCCTTTGCAATGCAGTCTGTATGGCAGAAATACCATCTCTGTTCTTCAACAGCAGCCCCTCAGGGACTTCACCACAGATTTTCTTAGTACTAGAATCAACTCTGCATAGGGCAATGAATTTAAACAACTATAGAGAAATTCCTAATCCTTATAATAAATAAGGAACAGGAATTCTCCATCTTGCAGATGGACCTGGAGGTCTCAGGCAGCTGTATACAAATTTAGATTATACCACCATCCCATGTATGTGCCCACCTCCTAGCCAACCCTCCTAGCAGGAGTTCTAGAGACCCTCAGCCAGCCCCTCTTTCAGCAGCTGAGATCCCTGACCCTACTTTGTCTTCTCTGTTTTGAGGTTTGACATTGTAGCAAATGGGTACCTTGGTGGCCATCCCTTAGCTTAGCCTTAGCTTAACCTTAGCTGAAGAAAGTGGTCAGCAAATCCTTTTGCTGCCACTCAATTTCCAGTATAGGCGTAGGGGAACTAGGGGATAATTTTCTGAAACTGGCTTTCCTGGTTTAGGTTTCCCTTTGCTCCCCAGACATGGTGTTCTAGTCCTGGGAGGTTGATGGACAAGTATCTCAGCTTGTTTCTTGTTTTCAAGGAGGGGTTTATCAAGATCTCAGTTCTTCCCATAGATACCTCACCTCAGTTAAGGGGTTTTGCCTGAAAGTGGCCAGAGAAGCCCAGGTGACTGCTGCTGCTTGCTTGCCAATTATGTGCTGTGCACCCAGTTTTGATCAGTCCAGCTGGGGTTCCCTGACTGCACTGCTGAGACACTGGATCTACTGCATGGCAGCTGTAAGCTGCCACTGACAGGAACACGTGAGGAAAGTTGTCAATGGATTGATCTTTATGGCTCTAGACACTCCTGTAGACGATCCTCTCATCTCATTTTCTTTCCAATACAATCCGTTCTAGTTCTCTTTTTGATAATTTCTATTCTAATAAACTTAAGCATCTTTAGTTTAACTAATAATTTTCTGTGCAACAATGGAGCAGCTGCTTTTGAATTCCAGAAAATTTAATCTAGCATAAAATAATGGTTTGACTCTGTAGTTTTTTGTTTCTATAAAATAAATGCATATCTCTATAGGCTTTCCCATTATGGATCAGACTTTATATAGATCTAATGACTATCTTGTCTTGTACAGAAAGCATGTTAGTTAAACATTAGCATAGCATTGCACAATTTTCTAGGCATTTTTGCATCCTCTTTTTAAGTATCAATTCAACAAATTTGTCAGATACATATAAAAGGTTTACTGACCTATGCATTTCAGCATAGAGTTATTTTACAAAGCAAGGACAATCCTGTCCAGCCCCTTAACCCTTTAGCGCTGCAGCTGATTTAGGAAATGGATTCACATAATGGCTGGGGTTGAAGATGAGTACTTTGAGCAGCATGGATATGAAGATTTTATGAGCCAATAGACTGTCAGAAGCTGCTTTAACTCCTTGATGCCATCAGAGCTTTCTTGTGTCACGATTTCCCTGTCTTCTTTCCCAGTTTGCAGAGTATTAAAGGAATGTGTAGTTAAAAGGATTTCGACAATGATTTCATTATCAGTTGTCCATGTGTAATGTTGTCAGTGAAGTTACATTCACATGACTATGCAGATAAATTCAGGTGAAGTTGCATTTGTTTCTTCAGATAAAGGTTTTCATTTATTTAACCACACAGCAGTTTTATTTTGTGATTACATTTGCATCGACCAGAAAAGCAAATACATAATAATTTGGTTAGCTGTAAAGAAATTGAAATATTACATTATAAGACATTATATCTCTTAGATAACCAGCCTGGACTTCTCAAAGGGATATTTGTAGTGCACAGCTGAAATTTGCTAGGAACACATCTTCCCAAACTAAGTCTCTTAAAATTGCTGTTACTTGCAAATATTTTTGTGAATAAAGAAAACCATAATGTTGAATTTCTGAAACAATCTTTTTTTCCTAATGAGCTCCTGGTCTCATAGGGACAAAACCTCGATACCTATTCCAGGTGTAATTCCCATGGAAGCCAGTGCACAGGGCAGGATTAGAGGTGAAAGCTCTGAATCAATGTGTGATCTGTTCCAAAAGAAAAACAGTAACGTGGAGAGTGATGACTCGTGACAGGCCAGACTGTACTAATGGATTTTCCTGCAGTGACAGAGCTATTTTCAATAGGATTACACTGACATTTTTCAGCAAGAGTAACACTTCTGGCAGTCCCTTATCCTGCCCACCCTGACACTATCCTTCCATTCCCTGCACTTCCTTTGTGCTCCTCCATTGTGCTGGCACGACTGTCCATGTCACCATGCGCTGAAGTGGCTCAGAAAATCAATCCAGCTAAAATTAGCAGCCAGTGTTTCACTGGGTTGCTTTTGGCCCAAGCTCTCTGCTCTCAGTGTGCTGACCAGTGGCTCAGTTATGCCAGCACAATCAAGGGGACAGGGCAGGGGCAGTGGGCAGCAGCAAATCCAACAGGCGACATTTGGATCCTGCCATTGCTTCGTCTCCACTGCCTCCAGCACTGCTCTGGCACAAGCATTTGTGAGGCTGCACACTGACCCTTGCTGGGCAGCTTTCCTAACCGGAAAAAAAAAAAAGTCATCCCTCCAGGTTTATTTTTCAGCAAGATTAATTCCCTAATATGGAAGGTCCCATGGTCACAAAAACCCCAGGAAGAGAATGACATGGAGCTGAAAAGTCATTGCAGTACGGAAAGAGCGAGCACTGAGCACATATTCATAGTGCAGTTCCTGAATGTCACATCACAGCTTTGGGAGCCCAGCAGTCTTATTAGTAGCCTGGTCTGCCCCCCAAAACAATACTCATTGAAGAAAGAACAGTAACAGTCTTATAATGGAAATACATTTTGTATCTTACGCATTTTAAAAATTTGCTTCCCAAATACCATGGATTTGACAGAATCACTCTTACTCCTCAGGGATTGAATTGGGTTTGGCTTGGGGATTTGGGGGGCATTGGTGGCATGCTTCATCAGGAATTTACTGTATGAAAAAAATTCAAGTTTAAAGCCAGCTTAAACTAAAAAAAAAACCAACACAACTTAGTGATCAAACAACCAATGTCAAATTTAAATATTGAGAGTAATTGTCCTATACAATCAAAAACAGTAGGTAAGGGTCCTGCTTTGGTGAATTGAAGATAGCAATCCTAATTTATAATCAGTATCTACACATCATTTCTACATGCTGTGAAAGTTTATCTTAAAATTTCAAAAGCAATTGGATAATGTACTGGTAATTTGCCATAAGGAAAATATTCCCAATTAGGAGTTTAACTGAAGAAGACAAGATAATTTCTTGTATTACTCATCTTCATAAGCAGAAGTTCTCCCTGTGCAAATCACCTGCTTCACATTATTCTTAGCTGTAGTGTGTGCCAGCACATTTTTCAGTAATTCTACATAATGTGTCACTTGAAAGTGAGCATCAGAGTAAACAGTCTTGCTTAAATGACTAGAACTGAGATAAACAGTTCTGTTAGCCTCATGGAGTGTAGTATTGATGATTTACTCAGAGGATGGTTTTCCTCAGACTCTAATTGTTCAGCAGGCCAGAGGGATCAAGTTTTCAGGGTGTCACAGTAAAATGCAGTGAAACAAGACATTTCTAAGGCTTGGAAGTGACATTTTGTGCACAGAAATACCGACTAAAAATTGTCCTTTACCTTGTCTTAGAGAAAGTGGTGTCATCCAAATGAACTTTTGGTACAGACAAGGAGGGAGAAATGCCACATGTGTAAAAAGAAGCTGTTATGCTGAGTTAGATTTGGTCAGTTTATGTTGGGCATTCAAAGGACTTGTGCATTGAACAAAATGCTGGAAGAAGTTTCTGTTGGGATGTTGGGAGAGTAAGTGTGATAGCAGTCAGGTCAAGATTGTGTTTGCTCTTTCTGTGGCTGCTGTTTTGAATCCCTCCATTCTTTCAAACTGTTAGTACAGATTTTATTTGCTAGCATTGGTATAACTTCCTGTCAGCAACTTCATTTAGAAATAACACCTCCAGAATAATCTAAGTAAAACATGCATTAGTATTCATATGTTGGAAAATGGGAAGAAACACAACACAACACAGGTTATAGCGGGTCTGTGGGATCCAACAGAGGGACATTTCAACAGTTCAAACAATGAAATGTCTCCTGTCCTGTTCCTTTGCTAGCTGTAGTTATGACATTAGGATGTGTCTGAAAAATAAAACAAAGAAAGAAAGAAGAAATGCAAGAGCATTGTTTTGGACTGCATGAACTCTGAAGCGGAAGGCCAAGGTGATTAAGGCAAATAAACCACAGGACTCTGTTTATTAGGCAGGAAGTGGTCATTACTAAATTGTCAGGAAATGCGCTGGAGGCTGATGTACCAACTCCAACATAGCTGTATGTATCAGTCATATTTTCTCAGTATTGTTGAAATCATGGAATAATCATGGCAACTGCATTAACTTTTGTTAGAGAACAAGCAATTTCATCTCTTTTCAGCCAGTCTTGCAACTGCATCCACCTTTATTTATAAGGGGTGAACCTGGTTTCTCTGTTGTAAATATTTTGGTGAAGATGGTGCTCATGAAACAGGACTTGCCACCACTGTCACAGAGGGTGTTTGGAGACGTGGCAGCTGCATTGTGTCATGATGTGAAATGGCAAGAGCAAGCAGGGGAGGCATGAGGAGCACTCGAGAGACCCCTTCAACAGCTGTCACTGCTGGAGGCAGCTTCTTACGAAATGCCATGACACTGTTTGGAGTGAAGCGGGGTCCCAGAGGCACCCACCTTCTCTCTATTTCATGAAGCAGTTTTGGCAAAATGCTCTCTCCCATGTTGGTAGCAGCTACACAACTTCCCAGCTGATTAACAGCATCCTCAACTGGAGGAATCTCTTCTGGAAACCACAGCACCATTCAGCCTTCATGACCTGTTTAATTCAGGACTGTACCCAGAGGCTGCCTAAGAGAACACCAGCAGCCTTTGTTTGGATCCCATCCTTCCTTTCCTATCTTTTGAAGTAAGGCATTGCTGCACTTATTCCAGGGGTGCTGTATATTTGCAATGGTGAATGGAGGCAGAACAGCTGGTCTAGCACAACTAAAGGCAAAAGAAAAATTGTCTCCTCTGTCTGAGTTGAGCAGTGGTCCTGTACATGCTCCTCCTCACCTGATGCAGTTGAGCTTCTCCCCATCATCAGTCTGTTCTGTTACATGACCACAGACGGAAAGGGAGCTGGATGGGGACAATCCAGACTGGGAAAGAGCAGAGTAGGTCTGACCCATCAAGCAATAGTAATCCCCAGAGTAACACAGTGATTCATCCAGTTTCTCTGTCATGAAGAGAAGATGACTTTTCTGTGTGCTTTTTTCTAATTTTTTTTTTGTATGTGCTGGAACTACTCTTCAAATATTTTGCTGTCACCTGCTATTTGAAGCAGAGTTGACCTTATAGTCAACTCTATGAATAGATGCTTTTTTGAAAACTGAGTATTTAAACTCAGATAGGCAAGTGCCCCTTGTTAGACATCAATATTAATTAAGCCTACAGTGAGAACAATATACAAGTAATACATAATGTAGATCAAATTCAAGGCTTTGTTAGTATAACACAAGATAGTAAAGTGAAATAAGAACTCTTCTTACTGGGTTTCGTATTTGGAAAATTTCGTAAGACCATCAGTGTGCTGCTGGTTACAACATGGCATAACTTTGTTGTAAGCACCTTTTGAGGTGACAGCTATCTTGGCTTTGCTTCAAAGAGCACTGAATGTTTGCATGTGTCTGCACTTTGGTCAAAATATGCAGCAATGGAGCATTTCCATCACAGTTTCCAAAATTATTCAGGTCTGGCAGCACCCTGTTCAGTTCCTTACTGGCTGTACAGCAGTCTGCTGTGCTCTGCTCCAGCATGAAGATGATGACCTGACTGTGGCAGCCTGTGTTTTGCAGATTTGTTATAGTATTGTTTTAGCGTATCTGTGGAGTTGTCGTAACTATGGTATTTATTTTAAAAAGCCTACTTGGACATAATTTTTAAAACTGCCAGGCAATTAAATTTGAAACGTGAGACGTTTCTAAAATCTACCTCAAAAAGATAAAATTCATTTTCCTTTGCAGCCCGACTCACCCTGTGATGGGCCAGACTGTTGTTTGTCCCTGTTGGCAAGCCCTTGCCCAGTATGTGCCTACTGGAAAATGTCATTTTCACTTTTGGGTCCCTCACATATCATCACTAATGCAGAAACATTGGGGGTGGCTGAAGTTATTTCTTTTAACCTAAGGGCATCTCCTGATGGACTGTTTTTAAATGACAACACGAGTGCCTTGCCACGAGATGGCCTTTACCAACCACAGCTTTGGCTCCCATCTCCTACAGCATCTGGGGATTGTTATCGTCACTGCATTTTACTCCACAAAATGGTTTTCTAATGTAGCAAGCCTGCGGGATATGATTACCCTTGGGCTCCACAGTTACTAAACAATGAGTCCTCCTCTCTGCCCAGTTCATGAGGGCATAGACATCATGAACATAAATTTTTGCACAGTTAACATGATTGTAGTTATGTGAAAGCCAAACAACACCTAAAGGGATCACATTGAGAATGTGATTTCAGCATGGAATCAGCAAGTCCCTCAAAAGTGGTGACTGAGGCGTTCTGTGAGAAGACAGTCCAGCAGCAGGGATGAGCCCCACGCAGGACACTCATGCTGAGAGATTAAATTAAATTTCCAGAGCATTTTTCCTGTCCTTGGCTGCTGGAGTGGGAACACTTAGATCAGCACTTATTAAGGTTAGCATTTAATCTAGTGAGTTCATGGGGTGCTCTCAGCTCTCATTAGCATCAGCAGACGCTGAGGACATCCAGACCTCAGCCTTAACAATCACCGAGAGTAGATCAACAAAAGGGACATCAGTGCCTGAACTTGTGGTGTCATTTATTTTATATAGCCTCAAAGTACACAGCCAGGTCCCATAAATAATCCTTAGGGTGAGCTGGATATTTTATTAGAAGCTTATAATAAATGCCGCCCTTTGTTGGAAGAACCACCATTGACAACCAGTTTTGGTCTAGAGAAAAAACTCATCACCTGTGTCACCTATTTGGCACCTCTGACCAGAGCTCTGCATCTGTTTGTGGGCAGGAGACACGCAAGCCCAGGTTTCTCACCTGTGAACAAATAGGAGGCTACTTTCTCTTGAGCACAGTCAGTGGCCTCATGGCTGGAGGTGGGAGAGGGACTCGGGATCTTGGACCTCAGATCTCCTGGAGCCAAAAGTTTCTCTTACCCCTCTTGTGACAGTCCATCTCATCAGAGCACTGGCTCTCATAGAGTGGAAACTCTCCTGATTTCACACGTTAAAGATGTGAAATCTTTATATAAATAGCAATATCAAGCTAGAGAGGGACCAACTATCTCCAGTTAATGAGGCACTCCTTTAAAAGAAGAATATATGCATTTACCAAAAAAATCTCTTTCAGAAAACTCATATAAATTTACACAAGTTATACAGTAGCATCTGCCTTCAGATACGGAATAAAGAAACTGAAAAATCGTGTTCTGAAGCAGGAACTTCACCCTACACCCCACTCCAGTAGCCCGATGAGCAAGACACAATTAGCCACCCTTTTCCTTAGAGATACCCAGAACATGTCTAACAAAATAGGCTCTCCTGGTCAGGTAAGCACTCCCTTGTCTACAGTGAGAATCTTGTTTTGTGCCAACATGGCATCAGCTTGAAGAAGGACCCCCAGCAACTTGTAAGGAGTTGAGCAAGGTTTAAAGTTTGAGCATCTTTGCATCATGAATTCAGGGACTCCATTGGATTTGGACTTGGGAGGGGGGGACAGTTTGTGATGGCTGTGCAGTGACCAGAGAGTTGCCAGAGCTGCCTAAATGAAGGAGAGGCAACTAAGAAATCAAATGCTTGTAAACACCTTTTAGGAATTGTGTTTCAGCTTCTTTCATAGATTTGACATATGATACATTCATCTTTCAACCCATTGCTCAAGAGTTTGTTAGGGAGAGGGAAGGGAAGATAATCCTAGTGACAAGCCTTTGCATCTTCTCTGCTTAGTCTCAGTGCTACAAGTAAAGCCAAAGGCAAGGGCAGGCTGGAGGGACCACAGAACACATTTTCCGAAACTGCATCTCCCTTTTTTCACTTTTTGTCCACGGAAAGGAAGCGTGGCAAAGGAAGGAAAGCGTGCCACCCAGGCACAGGCATTCTCCCCAAAAATCTCCACTGATTCCATACTGGTCACCTCTTGCTTCTTCTCAGTGATCAGCTATAGCAGCCTGTGCAGGGACTCGAAGGGAAATGTTTCACCTTTGACTCATATCCCAGGATTTAAAAATAAACTAGAAGCTGATTTGCAAAGGCACAGGTGTTCTTTAATGTCTTTTCCCTGAGCTTCAAACATCCTTTCCTGCCTCTACATTTCTACTGCTTTTGTCTTGGGACATTTACCAGTATCTTCTCTGACAGATTCTGGTTATCCCCCTTGTGACCACTTAACTGCTGTTACTCGCTTTAAAAATAAATACAGACACTAGGGGAAAGAACCTTAATAGAAGCACAATATGCTCGTGTTAATATAAGTACATATTAACTCTGGGCTTCCCAGCACAAGAGAAAACCATCTGAAAATCAGGCTACAGAGACTGGATAAATCCACCCTATTCTCCCTGGTATTCTGCAAGCAATTAAAATTCATTTAAAACTCAGCCTGCAATGTGAGTTTGTGATCCACAGTGTCCTGCAGCACAGAGTTGTTCAGTGCCCACAGGAACCGTAGAAGAACAGAGGGACAAAGAAACCACCGACTGCATAAATCCTTCATAGACAAGCCACTGTTGATTGTAAAGTACAAAGTGCATGTGGAATTTGGGCTATTCAAGGATATTATGCTGTGTACAGAACCATTCCACCACTGTGCTCCCGACGCAGAGTTAATTCTGTGTCTGTTGGTGGTAGAGCATCCCGACAGAGATGAGCAGTAATTATCCTCCCCAAAAGAGGGCAGCAGTTAAACTTCTACAGCGCAGATCGTGTTATTTTCAGAAATGGTTTTGAGCAATGACAAATGTTGTTTCAAGTAGCTCAATGACTGGGAATTGTGCCAGAGCCTGACAGTAGAAGCTGTTATTTTATTGATATTTCTCAAAAGGAAGTCAAGCCTGATTATGCATGTTGACACTCAGAAAATGCAAAGTAACATTTAAATTCATAATAAAGGGATGAGGATGCTTTCTGTAAGAGAGAGGATGTTAATCATTTAATTTAAGTCAGTCATTGAGCTGCAAAGTGAATTTCAATGTATCGGAAAAGACCAGACAGAACTGGAGATCTGCAATCTGTTTCAGAAAGTTTCCTCCCTGCCCCTTGAGCTCCAGCTGCTGTTGCTGGGGTTGTCCAGTTGCTGTCTGTGCCACACCACGACTTGTCCTTACCACAAAGTGACTCCTAAACCCCCTGATCAGCACTGTTTTCTTCTTCTTGCTACTTACAGCTACACTTCATGCTTTTCCCTACTGCTACTCAGCTGCTAGAAAAGAGATTTTTTTCTTCCAGATAAACTGCTTTCCATCTTATTTCTTGGTTCTTTTTTTTCTTTTCCTGCTGCTGAGGCTTCCGCCTTCTGGCCAGGGGAGCCTCCAGAAGCTCCTTGCCATCCTTGGCCCAGAGGCCCAGAGTCCCGAGGCTGGAAGAGGCCCCACAGGTCCAACCTCCTGTGCTGAACTCAGAGCAGGCAGCATAAGGTCACCTCAAGGTGTCTTACAGCTGAGGTAGAGCAGGAACCAAAGGAGGAATGTGCTGGAAGCAATTGACTCTGCTTTGGCAAAACCACGTATTAAATCAGCTGATTCCCAAGCCAGCTGTTATAAAACCCTCCAAGCTATCACCACACCGAGCAATTAGAATTTTTGCAGCTTGCCACCAGGTTTCTCACCGTGTGAAGGAGATCTTGAAGTGGGCTGAATTTAATAGAAACCAAACACAACAGTAAAGCACTGCAGAGAGAGGCGCTGCAGTCACGGTTGCTCAGCAGGCTGCCTCCAGTCGCCTCCAACCTGCCTGAGGTTCTTCATTTTGCCGTGACTTTGAGTAACAGGCTTCAAGGTCGTAATGGTATTAACTACCAAGGCCAAGTGCAAGGCTGCTAGGAATATGGAATTGGCTTTGGCTAGGGAGCTACATAAGGCAGGGGTTGGTCTTGATTGCCATGACTCTGTGGAATTTGGGTTCAGTCAAAGAACACCAGGAGGCCCCTCCATCAAACAGCACCAGTTTATGGTGACATGAAACATGGAGGCACCCCAGGATACTTTTTCCTGTGGGCATCACATGCCACTCTCAGCCTGGCACCTGTGAGGCCCCTGATGTGCCATGCTTAGTTGTAACAGTAGGGACATAGGCTTGGCTATCACCCTGGGTGGCTCCATGTCCCCCAGATGTGTCTTTCTGTAGCAGCAAGATGACAAATCTCCTGGGCCATGACAATCCGCGCTGCTTAGCTACTCACTGGCCCTGTGTCAGGCTGTCCCAACTAGTGGGGACACAAAAACACCCCTAGGGGATGGAACATGAGTCCATTAGTGCCACCAGGATGGGCACAAATGCTTGGGTAGCACTTGGCTTTAGGAGTGGTGACTGCTCAGTGCTCCACTTCTGCCAGAGCAGGTGTAAGAATTCCTCCCCTTGCACCACGCTCGCTCCTGCTGCTCTGCTCGGGGCCTTGGGTTAAAGGCCTTAAACCTGCCAACCCTGAAATGCTTTCATATCACTACATCCTGTCATCTACACTACTCTTTACCTTCCACTGGGAAAGCTGCCAAGCACATCTGGCCTGTGGTGCATTTTGAAAACAGCAAAAACAAGACATTCCTGCATTGCTGCAAACATGCAGCCACTTGGGACACCAATTCCAACCACCACTGTTCAGGTTAAGTCCCCTGACTTAACCATAGCAGAAAAGAATACTTCCAAATCAGCAAACCACAGCATTTGAACAAACTAAAGCAAACTGTGTGCAGCAGTGTCAGTGCCTCAGCTCCCAGAAGGGGTAAATAACCTTTGCTCGTCCCGCTCTGGCACTTTGCAAAGTGATGCTTCCCTGCAATTGGCTCGGCCACGGGAATGGGCTGCGTGGAGCAGGCCCAGCAGCTTGGCCAGCCCCGACTCAGGCAGGGGGAGCTGCTCTGTGTGCTCCTGGCCTGTCCCCAGCATGTGACACCCTCCACCGACGGCACTGAAGGCACCGCTCAAACCATCACATCCTCAGAACCCTCCTGCTGTGATTCCCATTTCTAGCCCTGGCTGGAATATGGATTAAACTTCAAAAGAGGGCAAGAAGATTGATAACATCAGAGCTACATGTAGGATGAGGCTGTCAATTAAGGTCATTTTAATTTCAGATATTAGCTGGATTTGTTTGACCTCTTCTGTTATTTTTAGAGCTAGTTTAAGTTGGCAGCTCCTGCTATGTGGGAAATTGAATGTTAAAACAATCCTTCAGGCTTAAATTGGAATGCACAGTTGGAAATTTCCAAGAAATTATATTTCCAAAATCTGTTCTGGAAACTTCAAAATGACATAGTCACAGCAGTTCATTTTAATGTTTGCAATTCTGAATATAGTGTGTTAGATATAAAATATAAGCCTTTTGCCTTTTTATTACATTTTTTTGGTTTGATTTCTTTGGAAACAAAATATTTTTATCATGTTTTAGATATATGATTGTAAATGCACTGGTAAGTTCCCTCAAAATATTTCCATTTTGTCACACCAGTATTTTCCTATGTGAAGTGTTTTCTTTCGGGAAAGAAAACCCACTATGGATTTGAATTTGCCTCCTTCTGCCCAGGGATTTGGTCCTCAGCAACACAAATAGAGTTCCCTGAGGGAAACAGCCTGTCCCCAGACGATCCCTGGGAACGGAAAGACAACTTTCTTCTGGGAGATACTTTTATTTAGATAATTCTTCCAGAATTAAGCATTTTGGGGGCCAAGCACTGACATGTGTCAGTGTTAAAGTCCCTCTGCACAGCGGGGACAAGGCGCACATTGGGAAGATGGATATAGAGAAAGCATTATTACTCTGCTTGGTGACATGCCATGGGTGTCCCACCAGCCTTGCAGTAGATCATCATCATTCCTACCACTGCTCTGCCATTTATCTGGCACTTCTGTCTGTGAAAAGGTGCCTGATCTGTGGCAGTCACCTTATTTACCTATGGTTGTGGGGGTGTACATTTTCTGAAATGGGCTCCTTTTAGGTGAGAGTTGTGTTCTGGCTGTCCATGGCTCCAGTCAGTGGTGGGGTGGGCAAAGGCTGGGAACAGCCAGGGTGGGCTGTGCCCCAACACCTCAACAGCTTCAGAATCCTTCATGCAGCCCTTTAGCCGTACTTTCTTTCAAGATCTTTTGGCTGGGCACTGTCTGTCCATGCATTCCTGCAGCTACGGTACAACACTCAGTGAGATGAGGCTTCTGTGCAGGGCCACGATGCCAAGAACAACCATGCAACGCCCACAGCCAGGCTCCCAAAGGCTTGGAGACAGCAGATGTGGCTGGTGACACCCATCTCCTGTTCCACTCAGCCTGAGGTCCTTGTGCTGTGGGAGGATGTGTCATCTCTGGAGGCTTTTCCTGGATGAAAGTATGGCCGGCCAGAGCCAGCGTGGGCTGCAGCCCACGGTGAGTCGGAGGTTGGGCGGCATATCCCCAGAGGTCTCTGCCAACTGGCATTTCTGTGCTCCTATTGTTTGTTCACCCCTGGCCCCAGCCAAAGCAGATCCAGCTGTAAAGCCAGCCCTGATACCCACTGCTCTTCCTGCCCGTCCCCAGTTGCCTTGGGTATCTGCAATCTTCTTGGTTTCCAGCCAAGTGAGTTCCTCCTATAAAAAACCCCATCTTTTGCTGGAGTTCCGTCATAACATCAGGTTAAACCACTCTCTACACAGGTGCTTTTGAAGCTGAATTTTGACCTTTTTTACCTGTTAGATTTCATGCCTAGAAAACCAAACCAAAAAACCTCTTACCCATCCTTCAATGTTGAGGCAAACGCAAACATATAAGTAGCTGGATGGAGAACATACCTGTGAAGTATTGGACAACTGAGCCTCTCATAAGAATGTGCCAATGCACACTTTTGTCCTCGTGCCAAGGTCCCAGTAGCAAAGTTAGACACACAAAAGGTAAATGTGTGTTCCCTCCTTTCCTTTTTGCTGGCTGTACTATTGAGCATGATCAGGTCTCTTTAGTGAAATTAACTGCTTTGAAATTGGCATCAGACCAGTAAAAGCCACAGGCACTTGCAGAGCTGAGCTTACTGCTGCTTTTGAGGCCAAGAATGACCAATGCTATGGAAAGTAGCTATCAAGAAGACACAGTAACTCATTAGAGCATGAGGCCACCACGAGAAGCTGAGGAGAGGCTACCCTCAGGAGCAGTGATTTCATTTTCAGACTTTGCATTACTAAAGATAACCCACTTCACTGGGTTAACTTTGCCATGTTACTGAGTGACCTGCAGATCCTTCTCCTTTCTAGTTCAGTTGCCCCTCTGGCCACAGAAAGCTATCACTGCTCCCTTTGGAAACGAGCAGAATTGTGCAGCCAGCTGTTACCCTGAAAAATGAAAGGAAAAAACCCTCACCCATAGCTGCCCAACAGCATAAAAGTAGGAGGAAAAAAAGCACTATTACTTATGACAAGCATATTTATGGCACATTTGATGTGGCCTTCACAAGCACAGCCAGGAGTTTAGGGGAAAAGCTTTCCATCTGTGGCTACACTTCACGGCACTTTGTGAGCTCCTTTGTGGCACTTGGCTGGGCAAAGCAGCAGCATCGTGGTGAGCTACTGCTCCACGTTGCTCTAAAGCAGCCCAGGGACGGAGGCAGTGTGGGAGCCGTGCAGCAATGCAGCCTCTCTCTTCCCTGTACAGCAGCACCCAGAGCTGTGGGCCCGGCTCACTGGGTGAGAACACGTGCAGGCTCCTTCCTGTCCAGCAGGACTCCCTGGGAAGGCTGCTGTGTGCTCCCAACAACGGCGAGACCAACAGGAGGTGCAAGAATGTTCTCCCCAACACGTGCACGCCCATGGGGTAACCACTGCATGCTGCAGCAAGGCTGCACCATCTTTAAAGTCTTTTCCTGGCTGCCGTTCACGGCCTAACAGGATCTGCTATTGCCCCTTGCCCATGTGTACCCCTTGCACATTCAATTTCCCCTTTTCTCACTATAGCCAAGGGGTCCAAGTACCTGAGGTTTTCTCGGGTCATGGGGATGAGATGGGGTGTGCCTTAACTCTATTTTTTGAGCCCCTCTGAAGTCTGAGAAACACTTAAGATCACCGGAGGCCTGCTTCATGAAGCTCCATTTTCTTCATACATTTAAAAATAATAGATGCTGTCACAGGTATTTTTCATCTCACAGCACTGAAGTAAAGGCACTTTTAAAACCATGAGAGCTGCACGTCAGTGCATCCGTCAGTCCGTTCAAATTTCTGCTGTCCATGTCACCAGGCTCCACTTTCCTGTGCAAGACCTGGAGCTACTGTTGTATTGGCAGAAGGTGACCCCAGCTTTACGGATCAGATCCTCAGTTTGTTTTGGTAAGATGGGACCCAGGACTCTGTTTTTACAAAAAGCTGCCCACTGCTCATTCACTGCTCAGAACAGAAACACAAAGAAGGCACAATTTCCATGTTCTTGCTGCAGCAAATCTCTCTGCCAGGAAAAACATTTTTACACTTTTTTTGGGGGGTGTGTATGTGTGTGTTTTAATGGTTGCTATTTCTACATTATCTATTCTTAAGATTATTTCCTGTGGGAAAGATTTATTATTTTTAATTCCAATAATAAATTTAGTAACAGTTGCCATTTTCTGCCAATGTTTCTGCATTTTGGGAGAGTACCAAATTATATGTTCTAAATTCCTCTTCTCATTGCAGTTTCTCTAGGAAAGCTTTTAAGGCAGTTATTTCATACCTCAAAAATTACAGGGAAAAGAATTTTCTTATGCTCGTGAGACCAATTTTCCATCCAGTTCCAGGCTATCGCCTGCTTCCTGCATAGCCTCATTCTTCCATTTCCATTTAAAAGTCAAATGCTTCTCTCCCTCATTTAGCTTTCATGTTGCTCAAGCTAGGCACCTGGTTGTAAGTTCTACTGCCAGTTCTTTTGCATCCAACTACGAATAACTTGCTTCTCAAGAATTGTTGCTGCTGCTCAGCAAACCTGGCCCCACTGAAGAGCAGAGGTATGAAAGGCTTGCAGAGGATCCTTTCTGTTCCTGGCAGCCCTGCTTTACAAAGTTTTCTGGTTTTTAAAGTTATCTGGAGGTTTTTTTTGTTTGGTTTGTTTTGGTTTTGAGGAAGAAGTATTTTAATACCAACCCTGAGTTTTTGTAACCTCTGAAAAGAAGATACTTGATGATTTTGCAGGAAGTTCAGCAGAAGCAAGAATGCTTAGAGCCAGCCTCAGTTTGTGGCACAAGGTTTACTTGTCCAAATTTCATAGATTTTACTCCCAAGTTTCTGTTTACCTCTGAATGTCTGCAAAGGACAAGAAGCTTCTACAGACAGTGCCTGATAAACTTGAAAGATTGGTTTTTCAAATCAGTTCTGCTTTAGGTGAAAGGAGAGCTGGCTTCTGTTCCCTGTAGCACAGACTGTAAATCAGTAATATACACGTGGTGGAAGCACCTGTTTCCTTCTGGGCTAGTTTCTCTTGTTTTGCTTAGTTGCAGAGATTCCGTACGTGCAGGTGAATAATTTACATTTTAGAAATGAATCAGAAGCAGCAGCCAGAGGGGGCAAGCCAGGGTTGTGTCTGCCCTGGCAGCACCACCATTGCACAGAAAGTGACTGCGTTCAGTTTTACACCATCCACTGACCTGGTCACACCAAACCAAGTTTTACCTGGAATCCTGCTCCTTATTCTTACAGGCCATGAAGACAGAAGAAATTGTCTGAAGGTAGCCAAGGATTCCACATCAAATGCTGCAGCAGCAATGAGATTTGGATGTTATGTTTGTAGCTCAACCCCATCAATAACATTACAAAAAGAAACCCGCTAAAACTTCTGCCTTAAAGGAGGAAAAAGTTGTCTGTCTGAATAATACATAACACATAGTAGATTTTGATTCAGGTTTTTAATAAATTCTGCCAGTAGAAGCTTTCAAAGGCAATGATATATCAATAAATAACAGTTAAATTGAGTTCCTGAGAAAGAACCTACCACATGAAAGAATGTCAGATAGATGTAAATAACAAAAAAATGGCATTACTATATAAAAAAGCAGTAATACTGAATCTTACATGAACTGTCACAACACAAGCACTGCATACCTCAGAACATTCCTTTCATACAAATGTAAACAAATACACAATCATTTTTGTTTAGTTTAGGCTGATGAATTCATATGTTGTTGCTTAGATATCTAAACAATGGATAGGATAGGATATGCTAAAACATTAAGGAATAATATGTGGAATAATATATGGAAAAAATAATGAAGCTCCAGATTTAAAAATAAAATAAAGCAAAAACACATTAAAGGAGTGTTTTCCTCAAATGTTATTAGGTCAATCACTTTAAATAGGACTGTTACACTAATCTGAATTAAGGATTTTTGTGTGTGTTTACTTATTTAGTTATATATAATATATATGCAAATATGTATGGCTTAATTATCTTTAGTATTTTGATATCATCTTGAATAATTCTCACTTATACATACAAGAAAAAAATGCATATTTTAACATAGTTAAGAACTGATATTTCAAAGTATGCCTATAATTTGACAGAAATGAAGGCCTATTGTGCTCCATCACAGCAACATTTTAACCTCTACACAATGGGACAGAATGACTTACCAACAATGCCAACATTTTCCGATGTCAGTGCCTAAAACACTGGGATCCTAAACGGATACACAGCCAGTTACGTGTGGGGATCTGATGTGTGGAAAGCCACGTACCTCCAGGTTCTGTAGGTGTCCGTGGAGCTGCAGGCACCCAGCCTCAGCCTCGCTGCACCCGGGGCCTTGACACGTCATGGGAACCCCGCTTTCGGAGACGCTCCGGTTCGGATGCTGCGCTGCCTCTGCCAGCTGGAGCCACGGCCCTGTGCTGCTCCCTGCCCGAGCCACGGCCCTGTGCTGCTCCCTGCCTGAGCCACGGCCCCTGTGCTGCTCCCTGCCTGAGCCAGCCCCATCCAGGCTCTCCCCAGAAACCTGCTCCGTTGTAATGGTCTGGCTGCTGATCCTCGGTGGGGAAACGTGTGCCCGTGACACGTGCTTGCTAAAACCATCTGTTACATCAGACCACAACATCACTACTCAGGTATAACCTTTGCAATCTGTTTTACAAAATTAATATTGGATACAATCATAAGAGGAAACCATCCACACAATACATTATCAACACACGGTTTAAAATGGTCTAATTTTAGACCCTTAGAAAAATGGATCCACAGGACCTGCCTGTGAATGGCAAGAAAAGGCCATTTCAAATAGAAAAACACTGCTCATGCAACATTCTTCACACACTAGACAATGAAATCACACCCAAGTTGCCACTTGCTCACACTTTCTATTACACTCCAATAAGCAGAAGGAAATAAAGCAGCTTTAAGGTTATGTCACAATTTTGAAATGTGGAAAATACATATAATAAACAAAAATCACGGTGTGAATACAATGGCATCAGTAAATTTAGAAAATTAGAGAGCAGTTTTCTTTTTTTCATTTTTCTTCCTTTTTTTTTTTCTTTCTTACATTATTGCACAGAGACCTTTCATCACATGTTCTTCAGCTTTATGCATCTTCCTAAATGTGAAGTAAGTGCTATGGATAAAATAAAAATGTAGAAAAGAAGAACAGCAGCATGATTTGTCAAAGTTAATCCCTATAATTTAGTAGGAAAAAAACCCTGCTATAAACAAAATATAAGTGCTCTTTATTCATTTAAAAAATAACGCTGACAGTTGCAGAAGTCTGTAAATGTTAATCTGAGTAAGGGGGATGCTGACCTCAAATAAAAATAGGCCTAGAAATGACAGACTGCTGGCCTTGCAGATTTTGGTGAAGACCAGGATTTCAAGTGTAATTATCAACAACGTTATTTACAGTAGAACTGACCTGAACTTTCAAGAGTGCCATCTTTAGGACCCGGCCCTGCAAGCTCCTTACTCCCCAGGATGTCTCCAGCCTCAGCTGAAGGTACACCCAACCAAGTGCTGCAGGATCAGCTCCTAAAGGATCAGTTAAAGGCCCTATTGGATTTGAGATTAGTCTTATCTTGAGTACTCTATACAATAATTTACACATATACAGGCTGACAAGCTCCAGTCTGATCCACCACGCCTTTGTCTTCTACATCAGACTTCTCAGACTGGCAAACTTCCATGCCAGAAGGTTTGGGATACCTGAACGGATACCCGTTGTCATCAAAGAATCTTCGGAAAGTAAACTCGTAAAAAGCATGTTCTGTGTGTTTGCTGTTGGAAGAGGCTAGTGGATCCCAGGTCCTGGTGCTGTCACCACTAGCATCATTCCAAGGACTTTCTTCTTCAACTGGATCAAAATTTGAAGTGTCCATTGGATGGCTGATCTTTGGAACATAAGGAGCTGGCTGCCTACGGATATCGGTAGAGAAGTCCATAGAGTGAAAGAAAGAATGGGCTTTAATATCATCTGCTCCATTTCTTCCAAGCCTGTCCTCAGCAGCACAGCAGAGCTTTGTGATGAGATCAGTGGCCTCAGGGCTCAGCTTGATCTGTGAGGGAATGTGCAGTGTGCTTTCCCAATTTATCACCTGCAGGTAACAAAGGTATTAAGGAACTTCTGATCTGGAAACAGAGCCCTTCCAATGGCCAACATGAACTGTACAGGAGTGCACACATAACGAGTCATCTCACAGTCTGCATAGCTCAGAGCTTCAAGAACCCAATTATTAGATGGTGTTGCCCATTAGTAACTACTCTAATGAACCAGAAAAACATTGTTGGCTAGCAGAAAAAAGGAACAATTCCATTTTTTTAAAAGGCAAATTCCTTCCTGAATGCTCCCATAGTCATATTTGAGAACATACTCAGTTTACACACGATTTTGTGGAATGACTTCAAGGAATTACTTCTCTTTGTCTCCAAAACATACATGAGGAAAAGTGATCACAAGATAGATCCTTTCTAATAAACAACTATCACTGCTCAACTTTGAAACACTTACATTACTAACTGCAATTGTCACTGGCGTATCAGGTACTAATAGGCACCCTAAAGAATTTAAATGGATGAACTTGTGCTTGAGAAATCACAATTCTGCTGAGAAGACTCATAAAACTAATACCTATCTCTGCAGTTGGACAAGTCAGCTCTAGTCTGATATTCTGTGTCTTCATTTACTGGCAAAGGATATGTGCTTGCACAGAACTATTTAAAATCAGCCTTTTTTAACCATTACTCCTTTCTCTAGCAAAAGAAAGGGGAGTAGGTCTGTGCATGGAAGAGAAAGAAGGGAAAGCAAAGGTTAAAATTTTGCTACCACAGATTGGAACTTCAACTTACCTTCAGCTGGGTTTCTGTGGGTGTAGGAGCCAGGAAAGGAGGCTGTCCCACTAACATCTCAAAGAGGATCACACCAACACTCCACCAGTCACAGAGCTGAGTGTATCCTGAAAGGCAAGTCAAAGGGTTGACCTCGACTAGCCAAGGAGAATGTGTATAGAGCTACTTGCAATTAAGTATTAAAACATACAGCAAAAACTTCTGCCTTTTCTCAGACAAAAGGTTTGTGACTTCTGCTTGCTGACCTAAATTTTACTGCCGTCACTAAAGATCTAATCCTGTTGTCCTTGAACCTTTGTGAATAAATTTAATTCTCAACAAAAGTGAGTTGTGAAACTGTATTAGAAAGAATGAAGGTGTTTTTTTGTGCTCAGTCCCACAGCTACGCAGCACAAACTGGACCTCAAAGAATAACAAAAATGTTTAGTGACCGAGGTCCACCCTAGGTTCAGTGGAGGTGACTCCACAACTTCGAAAAGCTGCTGGAAGACACAGCCTGGCTCTACAGACAGAAGAAAGCCACAGGTGACTTTCTGAGCAAGTTCCAAGCAAAGGAACAACTTCAATCAAGTAATTGCTGAGACAAGACCAATAAGGTATATGTTTGAGATCTCCAAAAAAAGATATAAACACTGATTTCAATGGCATTTGTGTCATCAGATGATGTAGAATCCAGTGTGAAATCTCTGTTAGAGAAGATTAGCCTTAGGGTCTAGCTTGCAGACAACTCTGAACACCTAGTCTCCTTACTACAGTGACCATGTCAGTTATGCATGGACAGTCACCAAGTACACATATCCAAATTCCTCAGGCTAAGCTTTTGAATGCAGGGTGCCCAGAGTAAATTGTGGAAAACTTTCTCTTGGGTTCCACAGTTCTGGCTGGGAATGTGGAGGACGTTTTTCCACACGTTTACATCATCCATACTTAAGTGGCCCATCTGACGCAGTGATCCAGAACTATCAGCTGGCTACTCACTGGTCCGTGTAAACTTGATAAGGGTCAGAGTTGTACTCCTTGAGTACAGATAATCTGCTTTATACTTGAAAAATATCACTTAAAATTATCCAACACATTTATTAGCAGCCTCACTCCAAGGCCTCAGAGTGTGGACATTACACAGACACACAAAGTATGGCAACCCCCAGTGTCGGTGAGGTGATGCTTAACACTGGAGCATGGAGAGTTCTTCTTAATCTGAGCCAAGTGTTTCTGGCCTTCAGAATGACAATCTTCCAAAGCAGCAAGCTTATTCAGGGAAGGAAAAAAAAAGTGAAACAGGAGAAAAGACAGGTTTACCTACCTTTACGAAGTAGGACTTCAGGAGCAATGTAATTAGGGGTTCCAACTAACGAGTGGGCCAGACATCTCTGGTGCTGCTTCTTAGCTCTTTGTTCCAATGTCTTCAGCCTATCTCCACATCGACAGTTGGACACATCATCCCAAAGATCACTGGGCTCCATGCTGTCTTGCCTGATATGGCTCCCTTTCAAATGGGACAGAAAGTTTACATTCGTGGTCATAAAACTTGACACATAAAGAGAGAAGTATTTACCCACATCTAGGGCCATCTCCTACTCTCAGCGAAGAACAGCATTTCAACTTTAAACCCAAGGTATTTTCTTATGCCCTCCCATTCACAACTGGATTTCCATACAAAATGTCCAACAAAATGTCTCTGTCTCAGCACAAGGAAGTATACTTCCACATGGGGGATACAGAACCACAGAGTATACTTAAGTTAGCTACACCAATTGCTTATGACCTTTTTGCCAACAGAAACCAGTACTCAATAGCACATGCAGAAGATGTGTGGACTACCCTAAAACTGTGATTAAATCATTTCACCACCAAAAGAGACCCCCCAAACAAGTATAAACTGAAAAATTGCTGCCGCTGCAGTGGACAGCCACATTACTGACAGGGTTTTGAACAGTATTGGAAACAAAAGGACTGGAAACAAGCTAATTGAATGAGTCAGAGAGAGAGACAGACACATTATATTGCCATTGACTGTTTGTAGAGTTTCCTGATCTGGCATTTCTGCCAAGATGTAGGTGCTTGTTTCAAAACAACACAATACCATCCCAGAAAAAGGCTAAAAATATTACCTTTCTGATAGTATTTTGAATTGTGAGTCCACCTGAATCCAGTACACAGTCCAAAGTCAGTCAGTTTGATATGCCCATCGAGGTCTATCAGAATGTTGTCAGGCTTGATGTCTCGATGAATAAATCCCATTTTGTGCACACTTTCTATGGCCAAAGTGAGCTCTGCAATATAAAATCTAGCCAGACGCTCTGGGAAGACCTCCATCCGAATCAGTAGGCTCATCATATCCCCACCAGGGATGTAGTCCATCACAAAGTACAAATTGTCTTTATCTTGGAAGGAATAATAGAGTTTAACCACCCACTCATTGTCTGCCTCAGCAAGTATGTCCCTCTCTGCTTTGACATGAGCCACCTGATTCCGGTTCAGCACATCTTTCTTTCGCAGAGTCTTCATGGCATACAGGGCGTGGGTGTCCACTTTGCAGGCCAGGCATACTTCTCCAAAGGCACCAATCCCCAGAGTCTTTATTTTCACAAACATAGATTTGTCCATTTTGGCCCTTTTAAGTCTGTTGTAGTTGGACTCCTTCTGGTAGAGAATTTTCCTCATTTGTTCCTGTTCTGCTTCACAGAGGCCAGCCTTTACAAAGGAAAGCAAACCACAAGAGCTAGTACTGTTATATTCATAGCAAGAGAACGATAAATGAGCATTCCCAAAACACATTTCTCAGAAAAATTAACCAAGAACCAGAAAAGACGTATTCATGAGAGATATACTCTCTTGTCTGTCGGTTATTTCTGAAAAAAGGGCAAACTCACTGAAAGCCCAAACTTTGCCTGAATTTGCAATATCTGAGATTGGTCTGCCTGTCTCATTTGGCTGAATGAGAAGGCATGGGGCAATACTGTCAGAGAGGGGAATACAACATAACAAACCCGACCATGGGATTTGGTTTACACCTTTCAAATGTGCACTTTGCCACTGCACTCCACTATATGTATGTGCACTTAAGCCCAGCTTAATTTAAACTGAAACTTAAACCTATGTGCAGCAGTTCACTTTGTTCATGAATGGTTCCCTAGGCAACTCACATTAACAGTTCCTACCTTGGGCACTGTTTGTTTGGTTTTGTGTTGTAATTAAGAAGCTGGTTGTGACCTACACATTCCCTAGCGCCTTGGAACCTTCTTTAGAAATTGTGTTTCTTCCTCTGCCATATACAGCCTCCACTCTCAAGGTTTTTAGATCTCCTGAGCATCTGTTCTACAAACTTCTCTTTTTCCCCTCCCAAAATATGTGCACATAATCCTCAGGTCTGGCCTCTCCTCAGCCACTGCCACCCAGACCCTTATGCCATGTGCCTCCTAAATATATTATTTTCCCTCTGCACCCAAGCTGTAGAACAGCTGGCTTGTCCACCTCCTGTCTCCAGAGAGCCTCTCAGTAACTCCAAGTGACATTTCACAGGGCTGCGGGGAGAAACCTCCCGGAAAAGAGAAGCAGCAGTATCCAATCAGATTTTCCCCACCTTTCAAGATAGAGCCTGCAGAGTGCCAACTCTGCCAACTTCAGTGCCCAGCCCTCTGCTGAGAGCCTCAGGTGGCCTCCACCGGCAGAAACCCCTAGGCTGATTCCCAGGCTCCTCTGACAACTCACTTACTGCAGCATGCTCTTTTCTTTCTGCATACCCCAGTTCCAAAAGCCTGAATTAATTGGCATCAACTGAACCACTTTTGAGAGAAAGATCAGTGCCTGGTGAGAAGGGGCCATTGGGAGGGTGGAGGAGGCTGAAGCTGACTGATTAGCAGGCTAGAAACCCAAGCATACACCCACAGGGCTGCTGCTTCGGTTGATTTAATTCCACATCTGTAGCCTAGGTATCTAAAGATGAATGTGGGCAGCCAGACTATGCAATGAGATCCCCACGGTATAAAAATTAAATCTGTATGAATAAAGAATGGAGGAAATCTACAGAAACTTGAAGAACAGGTGGGAAGATCTCTCAGACTGAAGGAAACAGCCAAATCAAAACAAGAAATATTGTTTTTAAAATGAAAGGTAAGTACATCAATCCATAATAAAATAAGTGTTTATTTTTTAAGGTAAAATGATAAGTGTGTTCTGTTCTTGCTAATTCTAGAATAATGCAATATTCAGATAGCCAAAATCTCCTGCGTGCATATTTTCAGTCGGTGATGAGGTTTCTAGGGGAAGGAGTTGTTTTTGTTTGTACCTGAATTATCTCTGATTGAGGGAAAGCTGAAGAGTCAGAAGAGAAGAATTAGCACAATTAGATGCTGTTACACTTCTCTAGAGATCATTCCCTATCTCAGTATCAGGGAAATATTCACTAAATTCAAGCAACACAATACTACCTGTACTTGCAGTGAGGACAAACTATTAACTGTCACTAAAATGACAATATTTCAAGAGATTTTCCAATAATATTCTTATAATTCTAACCTCAACAACCAAACTCCTGAGTTTTCTGGTGCAATGTGAGCACCAAATTAATTGACTCTGGAAACTGACTTTGCTAGGGAAGATTGGGTAGTTAATTATTACCCATTATGCATTAATAACAGCTTTCCTTAGAGCTTATCCTTTAATGCAAAAGTAGACTAATCATATTCCAGTCATGCCTGGGAAAGAAAAAAACCCTCTTCCTCTTCCACATGTAAAAATTAAAAACACAACTGCCAGACCAACCATCAGAGCCTGGCAGCTTTGTTTTAAGCAGCACTATCAGAGAGTCAGCTTAGATTTAAGAGTTAGGCATGAAAGAAGTTCTATCACCCAAAATGCATCTCCCCAAGATGTTCCTCTAGAACAAGTTCCGGCAACAGTCCCAAAATCAGTTCAAGCTGGTCCAGATATGGTTAATTCCACAACATTTTAACTTACATGTGTTTAACAGACAACTTTCAATCAAGTATTACACACTCATCTGAAAATATGGCACAGTGACTACACTGCCAAGCTGAACCATGGCTTTGGTGAATGAGCAGCAACCATTGAACAGCAAGGAAGAACTAGAGCAAAGAGTTTTGCAAGAGCTGCCAAAGTATTGTCAGAATTATCTCAGCCTCAAGCCTGCCTTCTAAGTTCTTCCCTATAATATGGGGGGGGGTTTGCTTCATTTTACTTTTCTGGTATGAAGAAATATCATTTCACATCTCAGGTGCTGTGTTTCACAGCCTCCCAGACCTGCATCTACACTTCCAAGTGGATACAGTCTGGTATAGGGAGGTGTCTGATAGCTACTACTTCAGTAGATTCTGCCTTTAAATTTTTTTTTTACAAATTAAAAATAGTAATAATCAATTTGACCTTATTAGATTTTATTATAACAAAACAAGAATTACTTTCGCCATTTCTTGCTCCAATTGTAACCTTCTGTTAATTTTCTGCTGGTAGGTCTTTATGACGTTCTCTACATGTTGCTCCATGTAGAACTTGAAGGCAAAAGGGGAGTAGCTCTTTATTCGGGATTCTCGCTTTTCCTCATCTTTGCCATTTTTTCGTACAGGCACTGGAGACGTCTGAATCTGCTTTTTATCCTTGCTTGGTTTTTCAGCTTTAGTGTTCTTGCTGCTTTTATCATTTCGCTCACTGCTCTCTTCAGGCTTATTGCTTGTTGAACTGGGGACCACACGCAGAGTCTGCTCCATGCCCATGCACAAGCAGTTGATATCAAACTGCTCAGAGGTGCCAGGAAGTAACAAATGCTTGGGATAGGGTGGTGGAGGACACCGCAGCTCCTGGTTACCATAATCCACATCTAGCTGATAGGCATTAGCTGCTCCAGGTGGTGGCACGTGCTGCTCCATGATCTCCAAGCCATCCACAGCCGGTGCCTGCGCAGGCAACCACCCAGGATGGGAAGGTCCCACTGCAGTCTGAGGCTCGGGTCTCATCACTCGCATGCTCTTCACTGGCTGGAGGATATGAGCAGACGTGACTGCCGTGATCGTGTTTGGAGACGTAATGGAAGGGTCGGGTTTTCCTGGAGGAACCTGTCTCATAGACACTGTCACTTGTGGCTGTTGCTGATGGTTGTTGAAGGAGTTTGTTCTGCTCGGCACCGTGGCATCAGGTCTGAAGGATACGTGTTGCCGTGGAGATGTTTCTATTCCTGGGTTTTGTAAAGAATCTCTGCGTGATGGGGTTGCTGCCTGCCACTGCTGAACTTGAGGATTATTCATGTCATAGAGGTCCATGTTTAGGCTATTTCTAGACGGAGTTAATAGATTTTGTGGTGGACTGTCTGAAAAATCATTAGCAAAGGCTGGACCTCTGGATATCACATGCATTTGATGAGAAGAAGGACTTGTCTGTTTGTGATGAGAATGTGAGATATACAGGCTTGCTGGTGCCTGCTGAAATGCATGACCAGCATTGTTCTGAACAACTGCCCCTTTATTTGGGAGATTGGCATATCCTCCCTCTTGCTGCATCTTGTTTTGGAAGGATGGACTCCGCTGAACACCATATCCCATAGGTTCCCCCTGCACCATCATGTGCTGCCTGCTGTAATGTTGGCTGTTGGAGCCATGGGACGCCTGCAGCTGCAAGGCCTGACTGCTGTGATTAGCCACTGGATAATTAATCACAGAAGACTCCATATTTGCAGGGTATGCTTTCTGCTGGTGGCTCGTTGGTGTGCTGTGAGTGCCTACTCCAGAGGGTCGCTGTACAGGAGCAGTCATAGCTGAAGACTGAGAAGTAGAGATTAAATAGTCCATGTATGGCCTTGGAACTTCAGTAAGCATATTTGCACCTTCTGCTCCAAAGCCTGTCCCTTCATAGGCAGCATTACTGATCTGATGGTAGGACGGAAAAGATTCATTTGATCCTTCAAAGCTCGGCCTGCGGGTTACATTATTTGGCACAATACCTTTTCCTTTATAAAAAGAACACAGAAGAATGTTAGGAAACAATTCAGGTGAACCAATTACTTTGTATTACTCATCCATCTATACATACAGACATACACCACACACATGCACGCTGCACAGGGAGTATGTGTTATAAAAACACCTTTCAAAATCTAAATTAAGCACTCTGAACATTTTAAAGTTACAGGTGCCAAGTATTCCTACTGATAACGAGCTACTGGCTCACAATATTGCTCATGCCAGGAATCATCAGGGAGTCCTATCAAATCATGAAAATAGAAGCACAAATTCCCTAACTATGAACTCATCAGATTACTCTACAGCCTGTTTTTTAAAGCTGGACCAGTATTACTAGTCATTGCTCTCAGACAGGAGGAAGCCACAGAGCAGGGTGTTAAGTACAACACCAACGGGAGGAAAAAATCTCCTAGAAGGATTTTCTATACAACTTAAAGTCAACATTACTATCAACTACTAGGCCATCACAGAGTCCATCTTCTGTATAGTGAGCCACCTGCTCACACTGGTTTTCTGTTTACATCTCTCTTCCATCATTCTCAAAAATCCTTCTTCCCCTCTCCTTCACTTAAACAAAGGCATCATACAGTTTGTCCTGTATTCCTTCCAATGTGCTGGACACAGAGTACCCCCTCATATTACTCATCTTCCATCTGTTGGGAAGGAAAATCTTTCAGGGTGTCAACATATTAATCTTAGCTTGAAGAATGTGCAGAGACAAGATAGCAGCATTCCTACAGTGGAAATGCTAATGGCACTTTTCATCAGTTCTTTGATCTGAGGACAAATTGCAGGTGTATAAAGCACAGGCTGTGCTAAAAAGACAAGGGGAGACTCTGTGCTGTTGTTATGTTTTTGCTCCCCTTCTGGTTCTTTAGCTTTCACAAATCACAGGACTTGGCCCATTTATGCCTAAACCACTTCCTTTTAAAATCCTGACTTCACAAAGCCTGTAAGAATAGTCACACTGAACTAACAGGCTTGAACAGTGGATTACAAGCTTTTTGCAGTACAGCATGTCCCAGCTGGACCAGATGCAGCACACCTGAGCACAGCTGCTGACTCGTCTCCTTGACACACAAGCCCTGCTGCCTACAAACACACAGGAACGTGCATGGCATTAAGGCAGATTTATACACCCTCTCTGCACGCTGAAGAAGCTGCCCCCACACTAAAAGACACCTTCATAAAGAATGCAATGTTTTGAAATGGAATCAGGCTGGACAAATAATCAGAGATCTTTTAAGCGAAATCTATAATTGGCAACTCTCTCCTGTGATAACACAAGGCCAGCATTACTGAGGCTGTTCTTACAACAACACCCCTGACAGCTCATCTGTTGGGACACAGTGAGATGCACTGATGAGGCTGTGGCAGTCCAAAGCATCCTAAGAAATGGGTACTCTGGCCTGGAACTGGGAGACAGCCATAAGACCCACTTCTCATCTCAGTCAGTAGGATTCATGCCTTGATTCAGGAGCCTTGGGGGCAAGCTGACTTTGCTTTCCCTTATCAGAGGCCATAAAAGAAAGGAGCAGCAATAACTGCCCTTCTTTGGGACACGTAGTTCAGCTGTGCAAATAATCTTGATGTCAAGAGAGATATGATGTCCACCTCCTTGATTTGTATACCAGTAAGTCAGTTGTGGTCTGATGGAAGAATATTTGGATTTGAATAACAGAATTCTATTTGAGAATGTAGACTATGAATGAGTAGATAGACCACTCCTTGGAAGCAGGTGAGTTCTATTGAGGTTCCAGCCCAGCTGGCCTTGCAAGGCCATGTTCACTTCATTATCTCCTACAAGACTGCTATGGAACACTGCTGTCCAACACTTCTCCCCAGCGATGACCCTACTTTAAAAACTAGCTTGCTGCAAGAAAGAAGAGCGCAATTTAAAGAAAAAAGTTCATGCTTACCTGGTGAGGTTTGCTTAATTACACGTACTATCTGTTCATTTCTAGGATCCAAGTAGCTCATCTTACTGATGTACTCCAGGGCTGCTTCAATACTCCTGCTCCCTGTCTGCTTCAGTGCTCGAACAGCCATCTCCTGTACAAAGCAAACAAGAATTGAACCACGTTGTGACAAACCCCAAGCACTGGATTGTGAGCTGGAAAGCAGTAAGTGTTCTTACATTAATAGGAACATTTTAAACACCAGATCACAGCTGCCTGAAGCACAATGGACTCATATTTTGAAAGCATTTGCATGCCTTACACAACTCAAAAATTATAAGAAGAAAATAACAAAACACACAACCTACCCAGATTCTGGCAATTAAAGATGCCTCAAATTAAAATGTGTACTTCGAGATCCCTTAAAACAATCTTTGAATCAGGTATGGAAAAGGCAGCATAGTTTCACACTGGATGAAATGAAATGAAAATTTAGCTATTAGTGTTTGAGAGCATGTCTCTTAGTCACATCTGAACGTAGTAAAAACTTTATCCTTTCACAGATGCCACAAAGAAGCTAATCAGGCAGGGGTTGATTTCTGCTCACTAGAGTCAATAGGGAAGAAAAACTGCTGTTTTCAGTACAGCTGGGACATCACCCACTATTTGTTTGGAAAAGGACTGGGCATCCCAAACTGAAAGTCACACTGTCAGTCTTTTTAGCTGTATTTTATTGGGCACACGTCCATCACTGCAAAGTTAATATGGGTGCCAAACACACAGCCTGAAAACTAAAACTGGGGCAAATACGAATGCTCCAGCTAGACTGCAAACACAACCACGGTTAGCAACCCCTGCTCTACAGCTCCTTGCAGTTTGTTTATACTTTTACTTATAGCTCATACTCATACTTCTACTTTTACTTATACCTTTCAACAATGACTCTAGCATTGCACAGTTGCCAAGCAAGATTCACAAATCCTCATGAGGCTGCATGGTCTTTGCTGAAATGATGGAGAAACTGAAATCCATAGCTTTGATGTTGAATTTAACTCACAGAACTTTACACATCAAAAAGTTGGATACCTACTCAAAAGTAGTTGCTGAGGACCTTTCTATAATCACCTCCAAAAGTCAGTTCATAGAACAGATATAAGAGGAGATAAACTTTAGTGACAAATGATTAGAGAACTAACTTGAACTGAACTTCCAGCCCTTAGATGGCTGAAGCTGGATGAAATGAGTGCCACCACCAAGGATTTGTGTGCAAATGTCAGTATCCTATTCTCTTGCCACTTCACTGCTATTTTTAGGATAATTCTGTCATCACAACCTGCCCACCAGGTCCTGAATCAGATGGGGATTGTGCCTCCCTGGGCTGGCTGACTGGTTGCAGATGTGGCAGTGGGGTTGGCACCAGTGCATGGCTCTCCCACGGGTCAGTTTTGGGCACTGGCTGGCAGTCGGGAACCCCAGCTGGAGCAAAGGGCAGCTTTCCTTCACTGAATGGCAAGTACATGTCACATACTCCCTAACTGTTTACTTAGCAAGGGAGGACCATCTCAGGTGACACCAATTCACACTTAGCACAGAGCCACATGCTGGCACTTGGCATCCTGCTTCACTTAACTCAGACCCCTCCTACTCCCCCCAAAATGGCACCATTTTCTCCATTAGTCAGAGGTTCTGCCTGGGGAACAGCTACAGCAAGCTGAATATTTTTCATACAATTTATGACTCATAATTCATAGAAAGGCAGTAGTTGGTTTCACATTTCCTATAGCTGAAATACTTCACTGGCATCAACACATTACTAGGGGCAATTTTAAATCAACAGAAGAATATTATGTATGAAGGAAAGAATTTCCCACAATGTTTTTTCCTCTTTCTTTTTTCTTCTTGTGGATACATTTCTAAAGTATTAGCAAATTCACATCCTAGTGCTCAGCATTCTCATCATCCAGGGACTCTGGGCTTTACAGCCCTGTTCCACACAGCTGCTAACACACTCTGTCCCACTTACAGCAGTTGGATCTAGCCTTAGGTCACAAGTCTCAGTTTCCCAAATTAAATGTTCTCTATAAGCACATTTAGGCTGGTTAGGATATTGGGTAACAATTGAATTAATGATTAATAAAACAGCCTACATAGTCCATTTCTCCTTCTCTTATCTGTGCTGGCTGTATACAATTCAAAGTGGCTACAATAGGAGAAATTTTTATCACCAGCACAGTGATATAATCTCTGAAAGCAATGCTCTTCCCCTCCATACTATAACTTTCCCCTCTTTTGACATTGCCTGTGTCTGAAAAGCAGAGTGAAAACAACACTGGCCTTCCTGAAGCTGCATGTTCTACCTTCAGTACAGTTTAGGGCGTTCATATTCAAACTTCAGTGGGAATAATATGAGGGAACAAGCACAATACATTCCCCTGTGCACAGCTGGATAACCTAAGTGGCCAGCAAGAGCTCGGGACCAGCAGGTGTGCCACTGGCAATCTCACCCTCGCAAGCCTCCAGTGCAGCAGCCCTGTGCTCCAGCTCGCCACTTCTCATCTTTCATTAGGTCAGCTCCCACCCTCCAAAGGGTTTCCTCAGTGCACACCCTGTTTGCTCAGCATTTACATTACTGCTGGAAAAAATGGAGTAAGTTGTTTTGTGGTTCAAAAAACGCCTGTGATTCTCCTGTACAGCATCCCACAGCTCGGGCCCTTTCCCCTGTAACTCTCATGAGACACCAATATCCCCAGTTTCTGAGACTAATTCACAAAAACCTCACACCATCTCCAAGCAAATGGAGAGTGATCAAAAGAAAGAAAAAATCCAAAAATCCATCATCTAAAAGAAAACGTTTTTCCTCAGAGGCAGATTACATATAATCATAATTCTCCACCCAGGAGACAAATCCCTCTGGGGGGCATGTGATACTCAAGGAGAGTGGAGGGCAACAAGAAGCTCCAGCACTCTTACAGCTGGCCTTTGTCCTCCTCTGCATTGTTTTTCCCACTGCCACTGTCCATGCCCACAGCTCTCTTCTCTCTGGCAGTCACCTGAAAAGGGCTCTATTACTTCCACCACCTTTTCCTTAGGGACAGAGGATATGCTGATGCGTGGCTGAGGATCACAGAGGGTGTGCTCTGCCCATGGTGGCTGCTGGCTCCTGGGGCACGGTGGCCCTCTCCTTCCTAGGTGCAACACAGAAATGAGCTCTGCTGAGCAAGGGAGCATGGCTGGGATGAGGCAGCAAAGGGCTGGCCTCCAGGAGCCTGCTGAAGGGGAAGTTGGCTCCCTGCTGGCAGCTGGGGCCAGAGCCTGGTCTGCATTTGCCAGAAATCAATATAAGGACCGTTTTAAAGTTTAGGAAGAAGGGCAGAAGACGGATTAAACAGTGTCAGTAATTACACTTGTTGGACAGCAGATGTTTCAGTGAGATGGAGGGTGTTTGTGAGAAGCAGCAGAATGGCTCAAAAAGGAGGGAAATCAATGCCAAAATCTTGCAAACCCATACACAGACAGTAGAAGCGCTGAGGAAATGAGGACAGACACTGGGCAAGGATAAAAGTGCACAGCTACAGTGACACGGATGGAGCTCTCTTGATTTTACACCACTCAAAGGTAAGTACATTTGGGAAAGAGAAGGGAAAAAAAGAACCAGAAACAAGCCAGGGGAAAAAAAGCCACTTGGAGCTGTAGCCGACGCCAAAACACTCAAGTAGGCACAGGATCAAATCCAGCTCCCACTGAGGTCAATGAAGATTTCCATTAACTGCAAGGAACACTGCATCGGGCCCTCTGCTTCAGATTGTTTCCTTTTCACCAGGCCAAGTGCTGTCAGCCGAAGGATGGGTTGGGAAACCTGGCTGCTGGCTGTGCTCTGCTGCCCTGCAGCCAGCTGCCAGGCCCATGGAGAAACACCAGCCCCTGGCAGTGTGCACAGAAACCACAAGAGAACAGAGTGCACCCGGCCCCAACCCATTCTCTGTATTCCCTTTGGAGGATTCAAACACCTCTCTGTGCAGGGCTTTTATGCACCTTTTTGCTTCCAGGCTTCACTAAGTATTGATGAAAAAATCAAGCAGAAAAAGTAAAGGTGAAGAGCTACAGGGAGAAAAATATGCATTTACAATTAACTCTAATAACTCTGTAATTAATGTAACAGCTGCAATATTAAAATGAGGTTTCAGTGGTCAGCTACGGTTCTGGACAGATCTAATGGAAAACCAAAGACATGTCACAAACCACAAAGCAGACTGAGGAAACTGCGGGATCTCAAATTTGTGGACTCAAAAAAAAAAAAATGGAGAGGGTGGAGTTTCCCAGCTAGTTCCTACAGCAGGCTATCTAAACCCGACTGCTGCATGGTCCACATGCTCTCTGTTATTTCCCCAGTCCTGCACTGGTAGATGGTGGCTTTCCAACAGATTTCAAGATTTTGCTAGAAGGAAGGCCACCTTTGAGCTCAGATGCTCAATAGGAAAAATCCTTGTTTGACGGTAAACAGATATTTGGATGCGTGCATATAAAGACTTCATCTCACTCTGTGCTCTGCAGGCAGTGTGAAAGGCTTTCCCCATTTTACCCTCCCGCCTGGCTGCACTCCACCAGCATTGGCAGAGGTCTGCGTTCTTGCTGTACTACAGGGTTGTCCAGCAACATTTTTCATTCAGAAAGCTCCTCGTTGCCAAGATGTATTTATCATCCAAGTGAAGATTGCACAAGAGGTTACAATAAGTAAGACTTTTTCCCAAGAACATTGTGTCTGAAGGAGACAATAGGTCCTCCAAGATTTGGCAAGGGTAATTAATTGCTAACAACAACAAAAATTAATTACTTGCTTTCCATTCACTAAGAACGATGGGCGACAGATGCAGGAAACAGATACAGGTTCCCTGCAGAAGGGAAAAAAATAAAGCTCATGCCAAAAGAGATGATCCAGCATTGATTACAAGCTTTTCTGTGATAGCCCTACACTGTAGGATTTTTCATTCATGATTTTAAACATGCAAAACCCAAGCAGTTCAGGAAACAATGTGTACAATGTACTCTATTAGAACCGCTGCAGCCCCACAGAACAGAGAAACCTATTTTGTAATATTCTCTCTCTGTAATTATTCTCTAGTTGGACACTTCATCCAATTTTGTACTCTACTTCTGTTTTGCCTGTTTTCAGGTTGCTAACACCAGGGGCTAAATTTTGCACATAAATTCCCATACCTACCATAACCTTGATGAAAATATTCTAGCCACATAATTAAGATATTATCCTGAGTATCATTAGTGCTTTTCAGTTTTAGTGCATCAAAAAAGCAGGAGGAAATTAGCAGTGGCGGAAACCTACTGAGTGCTGCTGTATCACTCAGTCCATTCTGAAACCATGTAACCCATTCAGAAACTACTGGCCACCTACCCCACGATTAGTTAAGGGTTTTCTGCCCCCACTGCTCCTGTTACAAACTCCTCCAAAGCTATCCTGCTTAGGCAGTAA
This sequence comes from Pachycephala philippinensis, assembly GCA_013397055.1. NCBI lineage: Eukaryota > Metazoa > Chordata > Aves > Passeriformes > Pachycephala > Pachycephala philippinensis. The sequence continues at coordinate 184,632 of VWZT01015752.1, forward strand.
TAAACCTGCCTCTCACTTTCAGCCTAAATTACGCAGGATCAGTTTATTGTCTCTGATTTTAGATTTGATTGTCTTTCCACAGCAGTTCTGCTGTTACCCACACAGTGAGTCCCCTTCACACTAAGGGATGCTCACAGCTGGGCCTCCAGGGCTGACCTTGTTTTCTTTTGTTAAAGAGGATTTCCATTCCCTTTATTGGTGCAGTAGCCCATCTCTGTATCAAGATCAGACTGGGACATGATTTTGATAAGGGCTGCACACACCATTCTTGATGACGTGCCAACAGTGGTGGAAAAGTCATCCTTGTGGTAAAGTCACTTGGGGCTTTCCACCCGGCTTTTAGTCCTTGCTTACAGCATTTCTACCTTTTGTGCTCCTGAATTATTTTCAATTCTGCTAGCACTCCAGCTCTGAAGGTCATCCACTCTTATGGCTGGATGCTCTAGCTCTGCTTTGCACTGACTGTGCATTCCCACCTCACATTGTCAGAGTGCTTCTTTCTTTTTTTTTTTTGTCTCGTGCCAGGCTTACCACGGGTTAAAGTATGCAGAAGAGACACACTGTAGTACACAAATTTGGGCAGACAGAAGAAGAATATAGACACATGACAAAATGTAAGATTCACTAAATTAAATCACATCAACATATGAAAAAAATACATGACTGTAAATCACAGAATCACTAAAGTCGCAAAAGACCTCCAAGAGCATCAAGTCCAACTTTTGACCGAACATCACCATGTCAACTAGACCCAGGGATGGTGACTCCACCACCTCCTTGGGCAGTCCACTCCAATGCTTCCTCACCCTTTCTGTGAATAAATTCTTCCTGATGTCCAACTATATTCCTTCCATAGCTGTATTTACAATTGCTATGGAAGGAACCAGACAAAATAAAACAAAACTAACTACATCATCTGGTTACTTTTTTCCACTTACAAAAACCATCTTTTGGTGATCAAAATGTTTCTAACATCTTTTTGGTTTTAAAAGAACTCTGGATGGTTAAAAATCAAACAAACAAACCAGACAAGTGATACCAATATTTGAAGTCTATCACTTTAGTTTTTGTATTTTACTAGCCCTAGAGTGAATACAAAGTTCTTTCACAAGTATCACAGAAAAGACTTTTCTGTTTTTTCCCAGAAGCTTCTCCTTAAGTTGAAGACTAATCAAAGCTATTTAAGTTCTTCCAGGAGAAGAAAAAAGTGCTGTATAGATTTAGTAGCAGGGTACTTATAAAGAACAGCCATGACCATAACACCTTCACCAACTTAGAAAGGGTAAGAGAGAAAAAAACAGAGAGAATAGCAACTGGAAATACGACATAACTTCTTGTCAGATGCCTCAAAAGGTACCAGTTACATCAAAATACTTTTTAACACTATGCAACTTACACTACCTAGCAGCACTGAACCTTTTTTTTCCCTGGTATTTGTTTGTTCTTTTAACTAAGCCTGTGGAGTCCATTCCCCCACCACAGCTCATTGCAACACACTGTGTTTGGCCATGGGCGTTTCGTGGGGGACGCCTCCCATTTTCCACTACAGTCCTTGTGTTCCATGAGTTGTTCAAATATGGCTCTTCCCCTGAAAAGGAGAGATATGAACTTCAGGCTATAAGCCAATCCACGGTCCCAAAGTTAAGACATTTGGAAATAAACCAAGCATGGCTGCTCAGCATATTTCCAAACAAATGCCTGTAAAATGAAGGAAGTATTTATAACAAGGCATCTCCAGACAAAGAGCGCATATGTAAACACTTCAAGAAGCTCTGATGAACTATTCAAGAGACGCGATCTGTTTAAAGAGAAAATACACATGCACTGCAATGTCAATTTTCAAATCCAATCAGAACATTTCATCAGACAGCTCCTGTTGATGTTCCTCTCTCCTGTTGAGAGTGTGTGTATGTACTGACAGGCATACAGGTATTATATAACATGTGCACATCTGTGTATATGGTTTCCTTTAAATTAATCTAATTTCAAGTGAGCCCCCTAAAAGCAATATGTAAAAAAAGACACAACAATGTCTCTCATGAAGAAAAAGACTTATTTGTGTCACCAGCCAGATAAAACAAGTAATTTCATTATATTTACATATACCATATACATATATTATTATACCCTTTCTGGAAGCATGTCAGGCACTCTGGAAAGGATTTGGAATGGGGGAGGCCTGAAGGAAGCTGGAAGAGGTCCAGCCCCAGGCAACAACGCAGCACTCTGCACAAAGCTCAAGTGCCATGAAAGAACAAACAGGCAAGGGAAGAGAGACCACAACATTAACAAAAATAATAAAGTGAGTGAAAATAACAAAGAGCCACCACAAATACCACTTTTTTTTTTTTTTTTCAAGTAGGCTGGGAAGGAAAAACAGAGCTGAGCTGCTCTCTTCCAGCCAGGACACAGGCATGAGAGAAAGGGGACCAGGGTGCAGAGAGCTTTATCACGGAGACAACTTAATAGACAGACCTGAGGAACAGTGACAAATAAGCTGTTCTCCCTGTCCACACCAGCCTTGGAAAAAGCACATCTGTATCTGAAAAGCTGATGGCAGAAGCCTTATTTTCCCACATATTTGGTGAAGGGAGTGATGCTGTAAACACCCAAGATCCATGGTGATTTGCTACCTACCTCAAAGGCTCTAATGCCCCTTTCTGAAGGCACCTGCTTGCTCCCCCAGCTTTTCAAAAAGCACACACTCCTCGTTTAGCAATCATAGTTGGCCAACAGTAGTAGGCAATAGCAATAACTCCCCAAGTACAGAAAATTCCTATTCTGGAAAACACACTGCTTCAGATCCCACATCAGCACAGAGCTGTAAGGAGTGAGCACACAGCATTCCATTTTGAGCACATGTAGTACTCCAGGACTACCTATATTCCAAAGCTCACAGGGGTTTACATAAAAGATAAAATACAGGAGGGGGGAAAAATGTGTATTTGTACATCTGCAGTGCTCGAGGTATCTCCTAACCACACAAAATCCTTTCGCCTGTGATGGCACCCCAAAGCCTTCTGCACTGTGCTGAGCCCTACACAGACACAAGAGAGGAATTCTATTTTGAAAAGGATTTCTAATTTAAAACAGAACAAACAATTGTATATACAGCCATAACTGTTCCTCATTACTCTTTAAGTATGCTCATTGGAGAGCTATTTAAACTATTTAGAGTTCAAGTCTAACCAAATGACCCATGGCGGGTCCATCAACAGACAGAAAGTTGGACAAATGTCTCCTCATCTTTCCTAATAGCAGGAGCACTATTATCTGCTAATTCAGAAACCTTACAGTGAAGCAAATCATGTTATAAACAGCATTTACAAATTACTGCACCGGCAGGTTTACATTACAGAGCAGCATGGAAGAGCTTTGCTTACTTCACGCATGAGTGACTGCACATGCACACACGTGCAAGTGTGTACATAACTCCTTTCCAAAGATCCAGTTTTACTTCCCTGAAATATTCTCGCTTTGGTTACAGGAACAGGGAACTTCCCACCCTCTGGACACAGCCTGTAGCAGTTTCAGCCTGGGCTCCAGTTCACTTCTGTCTGGCGGCCACTGTAGTGACCTGTATTCTGTCACACAGTGCTCCGGCCGTATGCCTTGCATTAACCAGTGTGGCTTAAGAGCTTCTCCTGATTCCACAAGGCAAGGCACAGCACTATTCATCCATAATTTTAGTATTGCAAAGGTAAGGTAACATCCTACAACAACTTTTGAACCCTGAGGAAAAGGAAACAGAGGGCAATTAGAAAACAAATTCAAATATAAGCTCATGAGTTGTCTCAAACCAAGCACCACTATCATCTTCCTGTTATGTTCACTGAAACACCCTTCCAGGTTCCTGTTCACATTTTTTATTAACTAGAGGTGTCATCACCCACAGCAGCCCCTTTTCATACCAAGCCCAACACTGGGCAAACTCTGAGGCTTACAACTATAACGCAAAGAACAAGAGTCATCTACCTGGCACTCCAAAGCAAAACCTTTCTACATGGCACAGAAGTCCAAGCCAGTGGAGAGCACTTTACTAAGCCTCTGGATTTTAATTCAAGTTACTGAAGTGTTGAATGCAACACCTTCCATCTCCCTGTTTTCTACTTCTTTTACGCTAACAGTAAAGCAGTTGGGTTGATGCAAAGAGAAGCAAACAACCCTTTCAGCAGCAGCACTGAGTAGCAGAGTTTGCCAGAAGCTAACAGCAGACAATATCAGGTGTTACAGCCTTTATAACTAGGAAGAAGGTATACACGGGGCAAGAATCTTCAAATTCTTGGTTCAAAAACCCAGTCACCATTTGGTTTGAAACTTTCCTCTGGATTGGTATGATTTACATTCAGAAAGCAACAATGAACGCAGAAACTCAATTTAAAGATGGAATTCAGCTTGAAAAGACAAGAAAAGTAACACACACAGGAAGTGTTTTATTATCACTTCTTCATAAAACACATTGAAGCAATTAGCAGCGCAGGAGAGGTGCTGTGCATGTCACCAACGCTATCAGAAAGTTTTCCCACCCAAGAGAATGGATAGACTTCAGCCAGACTAATTCCTCCACTTTTGCCCTCGTCTGACTAAGCCTAATGAAACACACGAATTCAGCCAATAGTGCTGACATTAATACCAATATAAGTATTACTTTGAGGATATTAATAATACTGCAGCACCCAGCAAAGAATCTATACAAGTTCCTGGAGAAAAAAAATCATAGCAAGCTGCCTTCAGGAATTTACTGATTCCACTGGAATCTCACAAACTCTCAACACACATAGAAAATAGCATAGAGTCTTGCTCAGAAGGGATCTTCAAAGTTGGGGTAGAATTGAGCCTGGCCTTGAGGGAAAGGTGCAGCACCCAGCAGAGCAGGGCTGTTGTTTTCAGAAAGGTGCTCCAGGACAGCTTCACTGCCAGTTGTGTGCCAGGGTCCTCATATATGAAATCTGGCCATGAATAAGAGATGAACCTGCTACTCTGCACTCTGGGAGCCCAAATGAGGGTCCCTACACTCAAGGTGTGCAATCTTCAAAGATAAAAACCAAAACCCAACCTACTCCTGAAACAATGCATCTTAAATCACTAAATACATTAAGATGTCAATTCCTGCAAAAGCAACACATTGCTGTGCAAAGGCCAGCTGTCATTTAATAAGCACCACACAAACTCTTTTAATTCTACTCTTGGAATTGGGTTCTTTCATGTTCTTTCTCTAAGGTAGGATATTTTGTGGTATTTGTATTTACACTTACTAGCAACTAGGGTCTATTTGCTGCAAGAACAGCAGGCCATCCATGCTCTCCTCCAGACCCACTTTTCACATCCTGAGCTGTCAGAATGATAGCATGACCCCTTCCTACTAGCACATGTATCCCCCCTTTTTCCTAATTTTTTTTCTGAGACAGCTGTTTCTTACTCTATCAGGGCAAGTAAATCAAGCTGGATAGAATAGCAGTTCAGTGAAGGTTTCATGATGAGCTTATTCCTCTTCATTAGCAGCAAGTGATGTGTTTGCTAATTTTATTGCTCACGCATTAGCCAAAAATGCATTTGGCTGGCATCACATTTACAATAACGCTATTTGAGTATCAAAGCATTTCTTTTCAGTGGCCAGAGACACCAAAATGAGGGCTTCCTATTGCTCTTTCTTCCACTAAAAAGATACAGATATATTGAATTATGTAGAAAATAAGATTTTTACAGATATTCACAGACTTCACAAATTATTTCTTAGACAAATTGGATACGAGGAACTTGTAAACTGGGTATTCAGACTCAGCAAGATAAGTTATGAGGCTTGCTGTCCAGGAATAAAGCCCCAAAGCATAGAAAAGAATTGTGTCAAAGACTGGAAGAGGTTTTTTTGTGCTGCCAGAGACAGCTGTTCCCCACAAAGTTACATGGTGCTGCAAATTTGCAATGCATTAGTACTGTTTATTGCATTTCTCAATATTCAACTCTACAAACTGAATTTTGCACCTATTCCGGTTAACAGTGCCTCTGTCATTTTTATTGAGTGCTGCCTACTTAAGGCGTTACAAATTTTCTTTTACTTCTTAAGATTTTAACATTTAAAGAGTGATATTCCTCTACCTGCTTTTTCTTGTAACATTATAGGGTGGTTTGTTCAGTTTTAAACCATTAAAACTTTCAAGCATTATTTTAAAATATCCAAGGCAAGGAAAATTCAAGTGAAGACAGCAAAATTAAGCTGCCCATTTGTATTCAAGGTCAAGTACTAACAATTTTTCAAACAAGGTTCCAGCGTATTCCTGATCTGGCCATTAGAAGTTTACAAGAGTTTTGGTCCCCTAATTTTTCTTTGGGGAGTACTTTAACAGAACTTATAAAACCTCCAGGATATCTGGTTGGAATGAATTACCACTGAACTGTTCTCTCTTTTGAGGATTTGTACCACAATGGGACCCCAACTGACATCAAGCAATAATGCAGAGCCTAAAAGAAAAATATATCTGAGAAATACAGCTCTGCTGTGAGACAAATGAAGGCTACTTTCTCTCTCAGCCTCCCAGTGCAACACAGCACACCTCACGTGACTGAAGAAACATCTGGGTTTCATCTTGAGATTCCTAATATTTTTCTGTAGAGACACATACACACAGAATGCAAGTGCTGTGCAAGGCAACTTGCCGTATTTATTGTTCAGAGTAGGAAGAGGCAAAACTTTTACATAAAATATTATTTTTTAAAATTTTGTTGGCATTTCTCAATTATACATGTTGATTGTAATGCTATCTTTTTTTTTTTTTTGGCCTATTCTCATTCAGGAAATATAAAAAGGCCTTCATTCAGCTTTTAACATTTTAAAATTAAGATGCTCAACCTTGTAATGCAATATACTCATACACTGCAGCACCAGGGATCTTATTAGACATTTCCAGAAGTCTCCATGTAGTGCTTAACTTAGCTTCATTAACTCTATCAAATACACATCTATAACTAGAGGTCCAAAAGTAAGAATTGCTAAACAGCACTGACTGGCATTTAATGATTTTCAAGGCTACAAAAATACCTCTTTGTACTAAATGCATTATATAACTCAAAGCTACCGCAGCTTTCTGCAGCTGCAAGATAAAACTCTAAAATCTACCAGTGCTAGAGGCAAAAAAAGAAAAAGAGAAAGAAAAAACCTCAGCTGGATAAAATTTCTTAAGGTCAGGCTTTTTACATGTAAAGCAGCCGCAGCAAAATTATTCACATTCTTAGCACATAGCTGACCAGGACAAGATTCCACAGAGAGGTAAACAATTCCCCCAAGAGAGCAGCTGCATCTTCTTCAGATCAGGAGCTACCGGGGGGAGGGAGAAATGCCCACAGAGCTCCCCAAAACTGACGAGAAGCATGAAGAAAAGACTACTTCTGCTCTGTGATAATGCTTTACTCAACTGCTCCCGTGCACCGTGAGAATACAGAAGTGTAAAAGTAAGTAAGTAAATTAATAAATAAATGAAAAATAAATTGAAGCCAGTTGGTAACACACACTTTAATTAGTGTCCTAGAGGAACACTGTAAGCAGGAATCCAAGACTAGTTCAACATAGAGGAGTAGGGGATAAATATTAGGTATTATTGAACAGAACTGAAAGGAACAGAAAGAACTTAAGTCATCCAGCTTTGCTTTTCTTGTGTAATTATTTTCAAAAGTATACTTTGAAAGTATAAAACAATTTCTTTCTAGGTTTTCACGTTATCTCGGAAATTGTCCTTTTTTAAACTGGTTTTTTTCCTTAACAGTATCTTTACTCAGTTCACCTCAATGTTACTTCTGATGGCTACCAGCCAAGTGGCACACTTTAATAGTCAAGACACACAGTACTAAAGAAGCATCTTCCTCGCTCCACTCCATTTACATGCAAAAGCTGTGAGATGTATTTTAGTTTGTTGTAAGAAAATAAATCCTCTGGGAAGATTCTCCTCAATGCCATCCCCTTAACACTAGTATCATCTCACAAACCTGTCACGAGCCATCAATGAAATCAGCACAGCAATATAGAAAACGACCACATCACTACTTTTAGCATTCATAACTTAGTATTCATATGTATGTTCCAGCTGCAAGTGTGTTGGCAGAAAACTATTTCTGTCTTGTCCCTGGCTGCCTGTCACTTCTCCTTGTGCCGGAGGTATTGCCTGCTTCCCTCTTGCCTGACCACACTTGCCACCAGAGCCAGCTGGGTTAGCACAGATCCGTGATTTAGCTGTTGAAGCATTTTGCCCCAAGACAGCTAGGGTTAACTTCAGCAGCAGCTCAGCTGGGGCAGTAAGACCTTGGTGAGAGAAGGAGTAAGATGAGACAGCAGCGAACAGATGGCCCTCTCTGGAGCACAGCTGGAAGGAGGAGAGCATGTGAGTGCAAGGCTGAGCTTTCTCTCGGCATTTCCTCTGATGGTGGTTGACAGCCAAGGCAGCCGCCACCACTCTCAACTTCTCTGCTGCTTTCTGTGCCTCCCTGTCGTACCCCTCAATTGTGCTCATGTCCCTCCCATGATCCCCAAAAAGTTATTTTTAACCTGGATCACTTCTCCGATCAGTCACCGTTCAGCTCCACAAACACTGTGCTGGCACAGCTTGCAAGAATGAACTGGGGAGGAACAAGAGGGAAGACGGGCGGCTCTGGCAGCAACAACAAAAGCCGCTCTCCTGGAGCTCCAGCCCAGGAGTCTCCTCTACTTCCTTCACACCAGCCTACAAACTTCCCAGGTGAACAGAATATGCTTGTGATATCTCAGACCATAAGGTTTTTATTTTTTTTTTTTGCCTCTATGCTGCCTTAAGGAAGTTTTTAATTGCCATATTTTGTATGTTGGTATCATACTAAGTTTAACAAGCTAATCCCTCTCTTACTTGTGCAGTTACCACCTAATATTTCAAGGCAAAACCAGGACATTTTTCAGAAATACATTTGATCATTTAAAAAGATATAACCAAGGGGAAACAGTCTTACATGACAGGCTATAAATCAACATGTTAGACGAGTAATTTTAAACCACAGGAGAAGGAAAAAAAAATCTCACTGTATCAAGCCAATAAAAACCCTCTAACACTCTAGAATATATTGGACTTCTTCCACAGCAAATATATTTCTTATGAAAATGCAATATTTTCAACACTAGAGAAGTCTGAACCTGATTAAACTGAAACAAAGGAGAGGGAGGAAAGCAGAGCAGAGGACGTGATTCTGCTCATCCTTCCTTCACAACTGAAGTCTAAGGAGGGAGTCTGAGAAGGTTCAAACAGATACGCTCTCTTGCATAAGTCACTTAGTCTTGACACATCTGCTTAGTAGTTCCCAGTAATGCTGGCAGTGGATCAGTATTCCTCACCTCTCTCCGTCAAGTCTTTACTCAAACTTTTAGGAGACTCTTATTTTCCAATGCTTTCAACCAATGTCATTTGATAGGAGAACTGGCAATTGTTTTTCATGCTTCGTTGTTACTATTAAGTTCAGTACTTGGCCCAGTATCATTTAGGTAAATGTTCACTGATGACACAAAGCTGGGAAGACTGGCTGATACCCCAGAGGTCTGTGCAGCCCTTCAGAATGACCTTGACAGGCTGGAGAGATGGACAGAGAGGAACTCTCTGAAATTCAACAAAGGCAAATGCAGAGTTCTGCACCTGGGGAGGAACAACCCCAGGCACCAGCACAGGCTGGGGGCTGACCTGCTGGAAAGCAGCTCTGTGGAAAAGGAACTGGGGTGCTGGTGGACAACAAGCTGTCCCTGAGCCAGCAGTGTCCTTGTGGCCAAGGCAGCCAGTGGGATGCATTAGGAAGAGCATTGCCAGCAGGTCGAGGGAGGAGATCCTGCTCCTCTACTCTGCCCTGGAGAGGCACATCTGGAGTGCTGGGCCCAGTGCTGGGCTCCTCAGCACAAGAAAGACACGGAGCTCCTGGAGGAGGTCCAGCAGAGGGCTACGAAGATGATTAAGGTACTGGCGCATCTCCTGAGTAGAGACTGAGGGAGAGGGACCTGTTCAGCCTTGGGAAGAGAAAACAGAAGGGACCTCAAAAATGTATACAAATATATAAAGGGTGGGTGCCAAGAGGATGGCACAGGCTCTTCGCAGTGGTGCCAAGCAATAGGACAAGAGGCCATGGGTAGACACTGACGCACAGAAGTTCGACCAGACCATGAGGAAGATCTCCTTTATTGTGCAGGTGACTGAGCACTGGAACAGGTTGCCCAGAGAAGTTGTGGATCCTCCCTCACTGGAGATATTCAAGAACTGTCTGGACACAATCCTGTGCCCTGTGCTCTAGGATGGCCCTGCTTGAGCAGGGAAGTTGGACCAGATGACCCACTGTGGTCCCTTCCAACCTGACTCATTCTGTGATTCTGTAATTCTTATCATCATCATTATTATTATTACAGCCCATGCTCAGCTGCATGAATACTATTTAAAGACAGCAGTGTTTCTTCTAAGATCTTTCAGGGTGTAAAATAATTAAGAAACCAAAAAGAGACAACTGATCACTTTTCTTTCTTGAGGAAACATATTCTTAAAATTGAGGTCTACAGCAAAACCACACTGAGCAATATTCTTCTTGAGTATTTCAGGTGCAGAATGAAAACTGGCCCGTGCTTTAATGGGGTAACGCTAGCAGTAACAAGCACAACACTACGTGGCACAGGAAGGAGGATTCATAAGACAGAGTTCCCGAAACTAAGACTCAACGACGTGCAGGAGTGCACAGGTGAGTGTCTTGATTTAAGTAAACGAAGTAAAAATAATACAGTTTCTCTGCACCTGTTCCACAAAGCTGCCAAAGGTAAGGACATACGCCTGGTTAGGCAATCAAGTTTCAACTTCCTAAACTTTCCCTAAGATAACTGGGTGGAGACAGTACTCCTACTGATAGCTAACCTGCGTGCATGTTGCCAAGTACTGTTAAATATGTCCCTGCACCATACCACACCACAGGTTCATGGAAAGATCTGTGTTTGTATTCTTCAAGCGTGCCAAGCCCAAAACAAAGCTAAGCCTCCATGGCGGTGATACATGGAGACGGTCCCTTGTATTTTGATGATCAGGTTCACTCTACACTGAGAGGTCATCTTGGAGTAGTTCCTCCAAGTAGGTCCAGAGAAATGGTCTTTCCTCACTTTTACTTTGTGTGCCTCTTACTTGGGCTTCCAGCTGTGTGCACACTGCCTTGGACAATGCTGTGAGATGCAGAATCGCAAATACAGTGACTCCTGAACAGCAGCGTTTCAAGCAGTGCTTCCAAGGCCAACATCTGCTTCCTGTAATAGGCATTGTCGTTGTCTATTCCTCTTCTCCAAGGCATCCATCAGCATTTAAAATTATTGACATTATGGTTAATTATTTTTAATCAAGCTCTCCAGTGTCTGCCACCACCTTCAGAGACTAACCACAGAGGCCAATGACAGGCAGGCTTAGAGGTATGTGCATACATATATATATACACATACAAAACTATGCGTGAAAACCTGAATTCAGGCTTTTTTTTTTCCCCCCCACAAATTAAATGTGTAGGATTTATGTTTCAGAACATGCAACAGCTGAGATGTTGGAACTATCCAAAGTACTGCCTTGCAAAAGAAAACAGTAATAAAGCCATAGTAGTTCCATATGCAGCCCATTACTTGAGTGACTATAATGATTCTTGTATATCAATTTTAATAGTCAGTTTTCAACTTGCAGCTTTTCTCTGCAAAAGGTTAGAGCCAGGAATCTAGAGTAGAAGTACCCTAAACTGTAATAATCTGGCAGCCTAAATTTTAAATACGATCTATGTGCTAAAAGCCAAATGAGCTTTCAGTGAGTATTACAATGCTCCCATCTAAGCAATCTCTCTGCCAAGTGACTTTGCATTCTTTCCATACTGAAGCATATGGACTAGGACAGCCCACCAGCTGACAACTCATTTATTCCTGCCCTGAACATTTAGCCATGTTTCCAATACAACCTCAAGGTCTCCTCTTGTAGAATGTTAAATAAGCAGACAGTAAGAACGACAGAGATCTCTATGCAAATAATAAAACCACTGAATGAATATCATTATCCTTTTATCTTTTCTGCATTGCAGCCTTCTTACATCTCTACCCTAGAAAAATCAATCCAGGTTGTAATGTCTTCTGGGTAGAGACCTCATTTTTCGGCAACGATGTTGTACCACACAGCTTTACTCCACTGTCAGGGTGTAATGGTGGATTTTTATTTGATTATCACTGCAATGCAAATGTGAAATCCAAAGTGAACAGTAAAATTCTTGTTAGCAATTTACACTGGTAACACCATTCATATCACACCAAGGTTTTATCAGTTTCTAACATGCAGGTCATAAACCAAAGATCTTATTCTGCCAGGAAAGATCATATTTTTTTTTATAATGTCATTACAAATGCTTGGAAAATTCTGTGTACGCTGACATCATAATTTAGAGAAGAAAGAGGGAAAATACCAGGTATGCTACAAGTTACAGGAATATCCTGGCTGGTTATTTTAACTGGTTATTCAGTCGTCCATGTAATCAGAAATCCACGCTACCAATATTAAAGAGATTTGAACATACTTCCATTTAAGGCCAAAATCTGTGCCAAACCCTAAGTCTAAGTAAATGGACTTTGCATGTGTGTGTACTGGTGAAACAGGAGGACTCTTTTATTGCTCAAAATAGGCAGCAAAACTGTGGCCCGATGAAATCACTAGGAATTTCACAGCTGAGTCCAGTGAGGGCAGAAATTCAGCTCAAGAATGTTCATATTCTAGCATGGTGGGGCTGGGGATATGATCCCAGTCTAGATACATGCACAGTTGATCTGAAATCCCAAACACACTGCTCATCTTTCACACAACATTCTCATCTCACTGCATTCTGCACAGCAGTGCTCAGACAAAAATGGGTTCTGAGCAGATTGTGCAGGCTGTTCACTTTTTGTCTTCTGACCCAAGCAACCAAGGTGGACCCCCCGTTGTTGCAGGTGGGGTCTGAGGAAGGAGGACACTGTTACTCAGTAGCTCACGAAATTAGAAGGCCTCCCCATCCCCCTGCAGCACTTCCTGCAATGCTCCATACACTAAAAGTCATACACCACTGCTGGATCGCAGCTCAGTGCATTCCACTGCACTTTGTCACGCTTCCCTGACCGATACTATGCCAAAAATTACTAGCTTTAACAGTTCTCTGGTGAATAAAAGAGCTTTTGCAACTCTGAAACAGAGCTGAGTTTTTAATTCATGTTAAATCTGCTTTTCTGTTCTGAAGGAACATTTTTAATGCTGCCTGTAATTCCCCTTCTGTGCTTTTTTTTACTTCTGTAGTGACTTTTGTGAAGCTAAAGGAAAAATTCAAGCTGACTAGTTTTAAAAGCCTTAAAGAGACCTCTATAATATGCCTGAAGGAAGTAAAAATATGAACTAGCAAAATACAAAGATGAAAAAGATCCATATCACATTCATACAAATCTAGAAATACACGGCAATAGGATTCACAAGAAGGCTACCACAGACAACAAAGTCCAAAGTACAGCTGAACTATCCAAAACAAGCATAGAGCAACATTACCCAAAATTTGCACATTTACTGTTTATTTACTGGGTACCCAACTGAGCACAATCTTGGAATGATACAAGACTGCTCCTGCAAATGTCTTCTACTCAGATACTCTTGCAGTACAGACTATCCCCTAAGAAACTTCCCTTTGTAATCTTTTATGCAAAACCCATGCCTACAATTACCAAAATAATCTGATTATGAGAAAACTGGAAAACAAACATAAGCACTTAAAAGTGTTAAATGCTTATTACGACAACGCTTGACTCCTCTCCATAGCAGAAGAATACCAGCATGATGCATGTGCACCCAAAATAGGGATCCCACCTCCCTCCAAGCCAGTTAGCTTTGCTCAGCAGATCAAGAACTGTTGCCGGTCCAGCCCATTTTTGGAACAGTGGGTTTCACTATCCAACCCCATCTCCAGGCTGACCTGGAAACATGCCTGCCCTGATTTCTCCTTCCATATGGAAATAATAAAGCTATTTTTACATGAAAAGCAAATCCTTTATTTTCTCAAAAGCAAGAACAACCATTGCAACAAGCACAGAAGCTGGGCGTTTAGAATAGAGGAGGGTGTTACCTGAAAGTACAAAAAGCAATTAAGTCTTGTGAACAGAGCATGTGGGCAGAATGAGGGGTTAAGCATGACTTTAGACAGCAAGCAAACAAAAAAATGAAAAGGGGGTGGGGAGGAGGAATGTAACGTAACCCTGAGCTCTTAAATTCAGTAAGCTGGGAAGGTGGGGAAAGCACCTCTGCAGTAGTGAGCCAGCTAGAGCCAGCAGCAAGCACACACTGGGGGAACTCTGGTGGGAGCCCCACACTGCTCTCCCTGGTATGCAGGGAGCAATTCAGGCTCAGGCTGCTGCTTCTTCCACCCTGCAGACTGGAAGAAAAGGGCTTTCCCAACACCTCAGCATGATCCCTTCAAGCCAGATACTCCAGTTAAAACAACCAGCTTTCTCCTAATGGCTGAGCTCAGCACTACCACCTTTGAGACCCAACTGCCCTCCCCACCAAGTAAATGCCAAACATCATCCTCTCTGCTCACACACCCAGTTCCTGCATTTTAGCAGGAGCTTCATCCTTGTTACACTTCCCATTTGCTATCATCATCAGATATCACTCTCCTGTCAGAGTTTAAACCTCAAGACTTCCTCTATCCATTAGCTGCCATGATCTGTGAGTCAGAAAGAAAAAAGAAAAGTCTTCCCAGACTGGGAAACCACAAAGCTTCTATGTGAATGTGGCAAAAAAAAAACTAGATCTCTGGTCTAGTGGCAGGAGTTTCCCTGAATTCATGGGCTCAATAGTTTGTGTGCAAGGAGGGCTCTGCTTGTTTGACTCGGGGTTTTGTCTAATGCTTGACAATGGTCCTACTTCCCTAAGTTAATGGCAGAGAGGAAGAGAAGGAAGTTTTGGCAGAAACTACAATAAATGGCCTGCCCCAGCTAGATGTAGGTGCTGAGCTGATGCTACGGCTGTTGCAGCTTGGCCTGGGTAGGGGAGGGTGAAGACTGAGTTCATACAATGGTGAGCTTGGGAGCACAAGTCCTCCTGCACAAAGCGAGAAATGGTTCTTTGCAAAAAATCAAGGAATCCTGCTAAGCATGTAGCACTGCTATTTGCCCAAAATAGTGCTCCTGGAGGTGCTGAACACATAGCAGGACACTCTGACCTTTCCAGGAATCTGGGAGAAGGCAGCTCTGCCTCCAAAGCAGAGCTGTGTCTCAGACTCCCTCTCCCGACAGTGGTGTTCCAGGCTTGGGGGGCAACAGATTCTCCCTGGCAGCAAATCTGAGCACCCACTTCTGCCCGAATGAGGAACAGGGCCTGCAACAGCAAGTTCTTAACCTCTACCAGCTTCTAATGCTTACAAATCACAGAGAAGTTCCTGGAAAAATCTGTTGCAAATGGTTTTACAGCGCCAAAGTAATACTGAAAAATACTTTTTCTAGTTACTTTCATGTGGTTAAGAGCCCTGAAGGTTCACTTCTCAGCAAACAGAGAGATGAGGGGTGGGGGGAAGCACACCAACGCAAATGAAAATTCTTGTGGTTTGCTTTTGAATTTGCTGGCACTTCCCAGTGAGGTCCTCTTGTAGCTTGGGGAGCTGGCTCGCCACGTGTCCTGGCAGACATTGATGACTTTGGCCCACTTGCAGACTCCTAGGCTCTAGGTCTTCAATTTGCACTGTTGAACACTGCACCAGTATCTTCTCTTTGCTATCTGCATGACCGCAACACCACACGTTTCACAGGTTCATGACAAAACACCTTTCAGAAAGCACTCAATGGACTTAGTGCTTGTATTAAAGAACATAATAAAAAGATTTTCTAAACAGGAGGGATGGCCAACGTGCAAGAAATGATCACAGGAAGGAGATGGAAGTGAGTTTCCAGCACAGCAACTGCTGAAGCACCTGGAAGAAAAATTCCACCCTGCTCCAGCACACAGCCAGCAGGTTGCTACTATGTCTGGGCAGCACACATCACATGGGCAATCATGGGATCATCTAAAATACAGGGATCATCTGAAATAGTATCAAACTGTGCTGGACAACCAGAAAAAACAGGCTCCAGCAAGGTGGAATGCATATCGTTTGCAGCACTCATTTGGAGCCAGGATAAAAATAGCCCAGTATGGAGTGAAATTATCTTAATTTAAAGGTCTCTGTCTTTTGACCACAACTTTTTATATTTTTAATTGGTACAACCAGCATTCTTTTAAAGAAGGATACCCCACACAAATTAGTATTTCCAAGGTTCCAATTACATTGATTGAATTGGATTTAGGCATCTTTATCAGGCTGACGTCTGGCAGGATGGTGGAATGAATACAGCAACCGTGGCAATGCTGGAAGAAAAGCATGAATGGGACAGGTGGCTGCTTTAAGCACAGCCTGTGGAGCCCTGATACTGAATGGAAGAAAAGACGCTGAAATGAAAGCATATGGGGTGTGCTGGCAAAGTCACGTTACAGTTGCATCTATAATTCTTTAAGATGTCACATCAAATTTTTTTAGATGAAAGGCTGAAGTCTATAAAAGAGTCATTCCTTAGTAGTTTGCGATTATAAAAAAAATCAACTCATTTAGGGTATTCAGAGGCACACAGAGAAAGGCCTGTAGGAGGTGTTGAATATTAATCATTCAAACCATCGGAGCAGAAAAAGCAATGCAATAGGACAACAGGTAAAGAAAGGAAGGTATAGACTTGAATAACCTACAAGGTAAGAACTGATACAGTGGGAGAACAAAACAAAGAGGAAGGGAATGAAGCTGCAGATCAGCAACAGCGATCCCTAAGTCTCTGCTGATATTTTCTTTTCTTTTGAAATAATCCCCATCCAACAGATGCAAATGGTGGATCAAATCCAAATGTAGCCATATAAAGACTTTTACAGGAGAAATTTTACACTGCTAGTTGTCCTTTTAAAGTCAGTCTCTTTAAAGGGCAGAAACTTAACTATATTATCACCCAATAGCAGCAGTCTTCTTTCTAGTATTTTATGCAAGTGAGGTGCAAGGCCCTGCATCTTTGTATGCTTTGGATTAAGTGAGTAATTTACAAATCCTGCATTAGAGTAATGAAGGATATAGAAAAGGAGGATAATGAAGGCTATAGAAATCAGTTCCAAAATGCTTGGTCCTTCAAGTAGTATACATTTAAACCTCCCCATTTTCCCATTTACACTGTGTTTGTATTTCTCCAAGTGCACAGGAAACTGTGTGTGTCGCAGTAACAGTCTCACACACACACCCATGCACTGATAACAATTAAAGCAGCAGCACAGAACAGAGTTATTTTTACAGACTGTCCTTGCCATGGCCATTACCTGATTCACAAAGTTACAGGTACACAGCATTCTTTGCTTCAGCCTTTTGAAAATTAACTGACCTAGAAATAATATTTTTAAGTATTTTCATATCCTCTCTCATTTTCTTCATCCTTTGCCTCCCTGGGGAAATATTTTTAATTACTTGGATTCACTCAAAATGGAGAGCACAAGTTTCTCATCAGGAAAAATCTATCTCTTACAATGCAGGGAAGCAGAACATAGCCTCAAACATTAGAATTTTGTTTCCTTAGACTGAAAAAGAAATCTTCAGTGCAGTACCAAATCCTATGGATTAAGTTCTTCACAAACAGCTGGTACCGTGCAAACACTGCAGTCATCCCAATACATATATGCACACATGCATTGCTTGTATGAAACCTAATTTCTACATGTCAATTTGTAAACCAGAAGTTTCTTGTGAACTGCCAGTGACTGCCCAGATGGCAGGACAAGACCATTCAGAACAAACCAGTTTTGCTGTGCTGTAGCCACAGCTGCATAGCTGGGAGACCCCATCAAGATCAGAGCTGACAGAACCAGCTCAACAGAAGCTGCCCAGTAACATAAAGTCAAAAATATTTCTATCAGCAACAGTATTTTGTGTGACCTGCAGCAGATGTGTAGAGCAGGCAGACATCAAGAGTTTGACTAGCTGAGTTTCATCAGGCTTTTATTAAAGCATCTTCTGGAGATGGGAAATTGGGATCCCTCTCAAGCCTGGACAATACAAGTCTGCTACTGCTAGGGATAACACCACAGACCACAATGCCACAGCAACTTCAGCCTCTAATTTGGTAATCAGAGGCATTGTTAAATTTAATTTTATTTTTTTTCCGAAAAGCTAGGGTATGATAAAAACCTAGAAATAAGGACCAGCATTTCCCACTGTAAGCCTCAGCTCCAAGCAGCAGAAAAATGTCAGATCTAAGCTACACTCACAATGAGGTCATGAACACAAGCAGAAAGAGTGAAAAAAGTTAAATGTATTTCACATGCTATATATACACATAACCTACGTAAGTACAGAGCCCAAGTTAACATAAACATTTGTAGCTTTAAGCAAACAGATCATCTGTCTGTCCCTCCTTGATTTTACTAGTGCAAATTGCATTTGTTCCAGCAGTACTTGATTGTGGAACATTTACTCTAGAGTAGCTATATCCATAGTGGGGCAGCTCGCAATCCAGTCAGAATTCTTTCCTAGGTCAAAGAAAGGAAAACCTGGGTCTAACCAGCTGTTTCTTAAGAGAGATTCAAGGCAATGGTGGGGAATTAATGGACCTATCCACTTCATGAGAGAAACAGCAGCTGGCACCACCAAGTAAAAAGATTTGAAAGGGCTCATTCATGTCTCTCCTCATCTACTTTAGATAGCACTGCATAAAAACATTTGCAAGTCACAGAGACAGGCAGCACCGAGGAGCAAAGAGTGCAAGTGCTGGTCCCTGATTTATGGAAGATTAGGGGGACACATGGACAACACACATGGGACATGGACATTCTATAGGAGTCACTACTACAAGCAGCTGCTGAACAGAATCTGAATGCTGAGCCCATGGGAGCACCAACAAGCTGTGTTCTGCTTGAGATGGGGGTACAGCAACAAAAAACTGAGGAAAAACGAATGCAATTTTAAGTTATTTTACATATATTTGCCTATACTTTAGGAAAACGAAAATTATTTTTTAAAAAATCACACCACAGAAGTATGGCATATCACATGAGAAGCAGCCATTAACTTTTACTTGCATTCTACTGATATTCAATCAGCAGCTTTAACATAAGCCTTTAATTAGTTTAGTAACTACTAGAAAAACATTCCTAGGTTGAATTAAATGAGTTCTAAATGCACGTCTTGACCTACCCCTAAAGACTGTAACATGCAAAAGTCTTGCAATGCGTCCTTCTACTGAAATCTAAGTTTGACAGTGTCATTCAATTTTTTGAAGAAATAAAAGAACCCCCACAGACAACCAAAAAACACCCCACATCCCCCTCCCAATGCAGAGATGCTATCTTTCAGTCTCAGTATAAAATCACATTGGTTCCTCTCACATACAAGCTGAAAGAACAGCAGAGATTTAGGCTGAGAACAGCATAAAAAATGCAAAAGGAACTGTTACACCCTACTACTATTGTGATATCAGCTTCCTGTTATAATAATAACGGCAATCTTCACTTTTGGTCACAAGGGCTTTTTATTCAGAGACTGAAATAAATGCTTATACAGATTTTTTTACTGACTGTGAAGAAGTCATTTCCTTTCTCACTAAAAAAAAAATCCATAGCGCAAAATTCTCCTGGCAATTAAATTTTAATAAATACAGTTTAAGTATCCAGTGCAAGTTAATCCTGTACCCTGATATAGCAAGATATAATTTTACATTTTTTTATTTACTCCCAAGCTTCTAGACCATTTATCTGATATGAGGAATAGGCAGGTTTAAGATAACTCGAGATTCACACTTATCTACAGTTGAAGTCTAGCATCTGATTCCTGTCCTGTCATTTCAAACACAATCCTACTACTAAAATGTAATTTATTCTATAGTTTGATAAAGAAGAAAAAAGACTAATTGGAATTAAGGAGACTTCAAAACACTCTTGTTCAGTGCCATATTGCTGCCAAATGTTGTCAAATCTTGTCTTGTCAAGGAGAACATGCAATCATTTACTACTGTCAATAAATATTTCCACCACCACAAAAACTCAAGGGAAAATACCTTCAGGACAAGCATATTCCAAGCCATGCTCACACAGAACAACACCAAGAGCACCTTCTCAAATACATTGTGGGCGCTGTCATGACACAGAGAATCTAAGTATACTCACTAAGACTCTATCATCAAGAAGTGACAGAAACATAGGAAGAGTGGAGACAAGAGAAAGGGCTTAGGAGAGAGGTGTCAGCAGGTATCAGCTGAGCAATCTTCACCTCTTGCTTTCAGCCCCTGGAAAGCAATGACTCACTGTTTTTCTGAAGCAACTGAGAACTGAAATGACTTAAGTTGCTAACCTCAGGCATATTAGTGGGAAAACACATTCCGTTACACGCTTTGATGGAAGAACACTGCGTTATGCTGGAAACCTCTCAGAAAGGTTGAAACCAAAAAGGCAGGTTAGAAAGAAAAAAGTATAAGAAAAGGTTATGAAACAAGCCCTCAACACATCTAGTAAAGAGAAGGCAGAGTGAACAACTTACCTTCAAATGATGGATGCAAATTAAACACCCAAGAGACTGTTGACCTGAATTATGAGATCTATTTCAGTTGCTAAAATAGAACCTTCCTCCTGCATTCAGCAGTGAGTGCCCTCATTTGAACACCCCTTTTTTCCTCCCTGTAACCCAGAATACTTCTACAAGCAGCACAGCTTGTAATGACTTGCACCACATTAGCTCAGTTGGTCAGAGCATGGTGCTAACAACACCAAGGGCACATGTTAGATCCCTGTATGGGCTATTCACTTTAAGGGCTGGGCTTGATGATCCTTGTGGATTCCTTCCAATTCAAAATATTCTGTGATTGTCACCTTTAACGTAGGTCCCACAGAATAACCCAGGCAATCTTGCAACAGCTCATTCTTCAGTCATTTTTCATTAACCAAACAGTCTGGACTGAAAACATTCAGAAGATGACTAAGATGTTCATCCTGGAGGTTTTGGTAAATGGCTGGGCAGGCAAAACTCCTAATACAGGGAAAGTTTACTCAGGCAAACACAAAATTTTCTTACAGGACAGGCCAATGTTATGAAATTAATTCTCTTATTTGCTATTACAAAATTTGCTGTCCTTCACCTTGAAGGCAAGATGTCTTTTTAGACTTCTCTTCTTATAAATACGTCACAACAGATATTTTACTACAGCAAAGCTTCAGCAAGTGTGTCACCAAAACAAAACTCTACACTGTATCTGCTTCCTGTCATCACTCCAACAACATGGTGAAAAGTCATACTGCTCAGTAACACACTGCTAGATGGCACATGGATCATAGGTGGGCAGGCATGACCTATATAGAATATGAAGAAAAGAATACTAATTCTACATGTGAAGTGCAAAAAAGGACTTTTTGCCCAAGCTGTATTTGGCAGAACAGAATTTCCCTCACTTAAAGAAGTGCAAATATTTGTTCAAATTGAGATAAATACTTTATTCCGCATTCTCAAAACGTGAAACCAATCAGCATTCCCAAATCAGGGTAGAATCTTTGCCAAATGGGTTCAATAAAAAGAAGGTAAGCCATTATGTACAGATTGAAAGAATCCTGGAATGCAAGGAGGACTTAAAAACCAAACAAGCAACCAAAAACCCCACCCCCCCTCTACAAACCGAATCTCATTAATTGAGCCTAACACTGATGACAAGGTAGTCAACTTGGTATTCTTACACACATGACACCCTTCCACAGACACCATTCCACTTCCTTAGACACTACAATTAGTATCCAATGGACAGATCTTCCCCTTCAAAACATCCTGATATTGGCACGGGGTGGGTGGGGGTGTACATGTTTTACTACAGATATTTATAAAAGACTCTGGAGAAAAACAACACGTAAGAACTCCCTACTTCACATATTCATAGTTGTACAGCACATAGCATGATACTGGCAGTATGTAGCCTGTAAAAAATCCTAAAACATGATTTTTTATTAAAAATAGCTGCCCAAACAAACCATGTCTAGAAAGCTTAACCCGGAAAAGGCACCTTTTGCTCAAAGGAAAGTTTGCTTGAGGGAAAGAAAAAAAAAAAACCCACAAAAGTGACAAGTGTGTAACGTTCCACAGTTCATCTAGAACTGCTGCAGCCCACTCTAAATTACAATGTCAGTGGCTGTTTATGCTCTAGGGAAGTACAGTAAGTACAGTACAGCCCATTCAGGTTGTTGGAATGCCACTGATCACACGCTCAATTGCATCTATTCATTAGAAGCACTCAATCCACAACAGCAGCTGCATTTACCACCACACCCCAAACGCCACCCAGTTGCCCCAGGTGATTCCAGTGGTTTACCAGCCCACAGGACAGACGCTCCACACTCTTGTCCCCCACACTGACTGCAAGTTACACTTCCAAGCCCAAGGACTTTTATTTACTAAAGAATGGCATATTAGGTGTGCTTTTGGCTTCAAGCTTTTACAGCTAAAAAGGTCTGGTCTTTTGCAGTCATGTTCTATGAGTTTCAAAACTATTTACGCTGCACTAATTATTTTTGATTGAAACTCACTAAATAATTACTGTTGAAAAGATGACTTAAGCAAACAACAGACAAGTTACTCATTTTGTTTCAGAAAAACAATGACTAATTACGTGTGTTATTTGTTTTCTATCTCTTAAAATAAAACCCCCTGTAATCCTGGCTTCTTTCAGGTCAATAGTGAAGCCCCCATTAAGTTTAGGGGATCATATTTCACTATAAAATCATAAACTACACAATGGCAGAAAAATAAATCTTTCTGGAAGAAAACAGGTAATTTAAAAGAACACTGGCAACTTCCTAAACAACTAAAAAAAAAAAAGCCTGTTTTCACATGTAACACCTATGACAACCGTAACTGAAAGACACAAGAATTTGATATTTACTTCACGAATTACACTGGATTTCATATACTTGTTAAGTTTACCAAGTGGCTTATAATGAACTTCCTGGCTGTGTGGGAATTTCACAGAGCAAGAGTAAAGTAACAAAATATTACATTTCCTTTTTATTTAATAAAACCAATTTCAATTTTGTCTTAAAACTTAGAGTCACTTAGGCAGAACAGGGAGCTACAAACCCCAATAAGCAACACCTCCTGTAGGATGTGAAATGGTTGTTGTTAAAATCTATCCATGCTACAAATATGATAGATGAGTGGAGGTAGTAAGAGTATTAAATAGAAGTATCCTTTTCCTAGCCTCTAAAATTATTTTCCTTTTCAATTGTCACTGCTTCCCTTCACTCTTCCAAAAATCCTTACTGTGGCCTAATAAACAGACTGAAGAAGAATCCTGATCCTTGCCTGGTGCCCACCACAACAGATTACCCACAAGGTTAGCATTACTTTTCAGTGTTCCATCTAGAACACCAAAAGGCATCAGCCCAAATCCAGCTGGAAAACCAAGTTCCCATAAGACCAAACTGAGTGGTATAGCCATCTATTCCTTCTTCACAGCTTCCTAGAATGCTCACAGTTAGAGCTTCTCATGACAAATTGCCAGACGCTTCAGGACACTTGCAGCTGCTGAACAGCTGATTTGTGCACCATGAAGCAGGATCAGGCGGGGTAAAATTTTGTATTCTGCAGTCTTGCTGTAGGAGAAGGCTCAGGAAGAACATTAACTATTCATGGACTGAAATCCTTAACCTCAAAACAGCTGCTCCTGGCATTTGAAAAGGGAAGGTGGGGTGTGGGCTTCAATGTCCATTTACCAACCTCACAGGAGCATTGGGTTCAGAGGTAAATAAAAACATCCCCAAAGAAACTGAAGCTGCCTTCACTGCTCTGTTAAATCAGAGATCTGTTAGCTGCCTACAACTCCAGAAGATGTCCATGTGGTAGGCATTTAAAGGCTTTGATTCACAAGCAGGGACAGGGTAGCTTGGGATCGCTGATTTACTACACATCATGGTATGAAACAGTTCAGCATCTGATTCAAAACAGCTCAGGTACCAGGGGGAAAGGAAGAATCTAGAACTATCTGTAGTAATCAGGTGTGTCACCCTACACCACATCATCCCCAAGGTCCGATACCATTCACACCATCTCAAGAACAGTGAATCTTCATATGGTCTGGACTCACACTAGGAAGCTCAGTGTTTTTATTCACAGGATTCCACTCCTGAAACCTCTGTTTGGACTCTAGCCAAATGTGATCCTGGTTGAGCCTAGACCTGAATGCCAAACACACCTAAGGGACAGGCCCAATGATGCCATTGCCAGGCAACAAGTCACAGCTAGAGAGAAACAACAAATAGGAGGATGGAAGGTTCATAGCCAATGAGGAGGGGCAAAAAAAAACCCTACCAAAAATGTGAGCAAAATTTAAGGAGGTAGCAAAAATCTCCACATCAGTCAGAACCAGGCTCAATGCTCTAGAATAAGCAATACCACTGTATGAACACTGAAGTCAAAATAGCTGAATATATTAAAAAAATTACACATATAGTTCATTACACTGCTTTGAATACGAAGACATTTTAACAGGTGTTCAGGTATTTCTGTTTTATACATTGGCTTAACATTACTGTGCTGTAGTGTGCTCAAAGTACTTTCCAAGATTTCAGTCCAACAAGCCAAGTTCTATGTGTGAACGATTTGTCCATGTAACCTACCAAATGTGCATTTCCAATCCAGAATCCAGCTGTGCTCATTTAACCTTGGCTCATACGCACAGGGAGTGTTCCCATCCTAAACAGCTAGGGAAATTTAGAGGGTAGAGTTCTAAAAAGCACTGTTTTCATGGCGTACTAGAGATCAGAGAAAACCCTTGGTTCCTCCAGTTAAATAATTCAGTACAGCATCTTGGTTCACTGGACTAGGAAGTGTTTAGTTGTACTGCAGCACTTCTTATTAGATATGCAATCTACTCTAGCTCTGATTATCTTGTATAGCATAAACTCTTTGGCATAGGAACAGCGCTAATTAATATTTACATAGCTCCAGGGAAATGCATACTGTTGCACTGTTTACAATAATGCTTGATGTTAGTTTTGTCATACAGAATCAGAATATAGTCTAGGAGAGTCAAGAGACTCACATTCTGCCATGAGTGAATGAGACCTAAGTTTGGAAATCAGGGAGATGCCACTGAAAGCACTTTGGTTTTAAATCTCTCAAATTTGTATCCAGGACTACAAATGGAAATGTTTCAGCTTGTCAACAACTGCTATTCAATCACACGGGGAAAACGTGTTCCTGCAACACTCAGAATCTGAACCCAAACCAGCACTTCTTCCCCAAAAAGCAAGGTTTTGAACTACTCCTGGACAGAGGTGAAAGTCAATACTGGAAGCACAAGCAAGACAAATGCAGCTCAACACAAAAAGACTGTGTTCTGCACCAAGTGAATGGTCTTTGAACTAAGAATACATTCTAGCACCAATCCCAGGATGACAAAAAATAGCATGTCTACATCAAGTCTCTTATCTGAGCAGTGCTGCTACCTCTTAGTGGAAGCAGAGAAAGTGAGGAAGAAAAGGTGTAGACAGAATCACTGCTGTCAGCTGAATGGCTATCCAAGCCCTCCTGCTTCTGGCCAACAGCAAGTGAGCTTCTTCAAATACCATATATTGTGTCTATCATTTCTTACAGCTACTTCTGACAGTGAACTGGGCTGAGATGTGCTAGACAAAATTCCACGCTATTACTCACAGCTAAGGCTTGTTACTAAGCATTGCAGGGAAAATGAAGAAACAAAAAAGAAAAAAGAAGAAAGATAAAAAAAGACAAGCTACCCTGTTCAGTCTCGGATATCAACTGGAGAAATCATAGATGGGTCACCATGACCATCTTTAACATAAATGAACCCCACAGTAGGCGCATCTGTCCCCAGAAAGTCCATCTGCTCTGCTGCTCATACAGCAACACGACTGCCAGAAGAATCAGTGCATTTCCAAGATTTTGACACCCACCATCAAAATCCTTTCTTCAGCCCAGAGTATAAACTTGCTTTGACAGCAGTACCAATCTCCCCTCCCAACTCATACGTACCTGATCACAACCTGCATTCACCAGTTCCTGGAGCATCTGCCTGTTGACTTCCACGGCTGCTGTGGAGCTCGACTCATTAGCAAAGGGCAGCAGAGAATATCTGATTTCTCGCAGAGCTTTCTGATACGGTCCAAACTTGGGTGTCTGTCTCATCTGCTGCTGCCTTGCAGCATCCTTCCCTATTAAAATCTTAGGGTCCAGAGAAGTTTCACTGCCTGCTCCAAGCGGTAGTCCCTGACCCGAAGATTTGGATGGCTGCTTTAAACCTTCTCGAATCTCTTGTAACCTTTGTCTGCCGTTTCCAGAATATGTCGTAGCAGGAAAAGTCTTTGGCCTCATTGTTAATCCAGTTTTCTCTGAGCATAAATACAGCTTTATTCTTTGTTTCTTTTAAATTATTTTGAAAAAGTGTCTCACTTGATGGTATCAATTTCTTGTAAACATAATCCTTCAAAGAGAAGAAGAAAAGGCAAAATTCTCAAGAGATTTCTGCCAATGTTTTACTTCAGCTCACAATCTTCACATTTCCTACAGAAAATGAAAATCTGTGGAATCATCATTTTGCAGACTGACAGTGTCTGAAACAAAAGCAAATAAAAAGTACATTCAATTAAGTTGATACTGTAAATGCCTCTGAAGGGACAGCATGACAATTAATCAAGTGAAAATGAATCAGTTTAACCTCTTAAGCTGTCACAGTTGGATACCCTTTAATGATTTTCACTCTCTCTGTTTTCAATAACAGGATTCTAGAAGGCTTCCTCAACATAACCAATAAATAATTCATTTTTCTTTTAAGTTTAATTTTCAAAATAAATTAAAATAAACCCCTTAAAAACTACGGTTTAAAAAAACTAATTTAAGAATTTTACAGTACCTAACTGTGGCAAGTTTCCTACCCAATTGCATAACTGAATTCTGGACAAACCTATCCTATTTCATAATTAGGGAAGAGTATGCTCATGAAATGTTTTTCCCCCACTTAAGATTTTGTTTGTTTTACACTAGCTGAGCACAGTTTCAGAAGTTTATGAAAAAGATTTATAATGGAAATATTGATGACTCTAACCATAGCAACTTCTAGTATTTCAATAACAAAGTGAATAACAGAAAGACAAGATATTTTGCCTTTCCATGTGAATAACTTCTCAAAGCCTGAAGGTAACAATTCTCACCAGAACTGGAAGGAGGAGGGGAAAAAAAAAGAAGAGAGGAAAGGTTATATGGTATTTCATTAGCTGTACCTCATAGGGAAAAAAGGGAAAAGAGGTGTAAATGGAGCTACACAGTAAGAGCAGAAGATGAAGAACCAGATCGTATAGCATCCCAACACAGAAAAAGAAGACTTTGAGACAGCTTTATGCACCTCTTCTGACATGCAGCAGAGAACACCTATGCAGCACAGCTGAGTTACAACAAGAATTCTACCTTAACTAAATCTTCATGCATCACCTTAATACAAACATGAAATAATGGTGCATTTGGAACACGATTAAAAAGACAGCCTCATCAGAAATGCAACCTAGCTACCGATGCTGCTTATGCAAGTTGGCTTCTTCTGCTGCCATTTGCACTCAGAAAGTGACTTCTGAATGGTGCTCCAGCCACCGTGCTGGTAAGGAAAGAATTCCGATCAGTTGTTTCCAAATCACAAATACAGAGGATGGTAACACACCGTATGTTTTTTTTTTTAAAGGTGCTTCACTTTTGATCATAGCACATTTATCACTGAAAAGAGTTTGTCTGGGAAGTATTGTTCTTTATTTTCACATGCTCATATTAAAACCTCATTTAGTTGTGACAGCTGTAGCATTTCCCAAAAAACCAACCATTTCCATACACTTACCAGAATTTCTCACTGCCAAGCAAACAGATTACTACTGTGAAGCCCAACAGAATCTGGACACATCCGTCTGTGAAGCCCACCACCGCTTCCTCATCAGTACAGAGTCTGCTTCAAGCTTTCCTCTACAACCAAGGTCTGAAATGCAACAGTGAAGTCAGACCCCAGACTCCTCTATGATGGTTCACCAGTTTGAAATGCAGGAACACAGACTAATCCCTTGAGATTAACCCATGTCAAGCTCTTTTGCTAAGATTTAAATGCTCTGTTAACTAAAAAACACCTGAGGTCTTGAGCTTCTCCACCCAGTGCTCTCCATGAATACCCTGCAACACTAACTCACAGAAAAGTGATAGTGACATTTGCCAGTTGTTTTAAGGGAGGTGCTAAAGCTGTTCAACCAGATTTTGATGTTCCCACAAATCAGCTATTGGTCAGTAACAGATCAAGCTTTCATTGTTCCAAGTGAAGACAAAAGCAACTGCAGGATCTCAAGAACAGATTTTTTTCTACTTGGACAGAATATAGCAAAAGATAATACACAGACTTGGTAAAAAATAAAACACAATAGTATTGCAGCCTTCTTCAGATTACATCATAACTAGCTAGTGCTTAGAAGACACAGAGCAATTAATTGGTCTATAATTGTCTTTCTTTTCCTGACAGCAGCAGGCACCATATGGCTGGGTTTAGGCATCTGGGTTGTTCTTCCTTTTCAGTCCCTGTGCCAATCCTCAGGCCTGGGACGGGCTGGGAAAGCTTGCAAGCCCCCCACCTTTTTGCAGCAAAAGACTGCTTTCCCACTTACACACATGCTTCACATAAAGAACTTCTGTGACCTTTAGCCTAAGCTCGAGTCTAATAATGCTGGGTCAAGCCAGCTGGCAACTTCTTCAGCTTACATTTACAATACTGCTTAAACCAGAAAGAAATGTTGCTCGTTTAGACAGTATGAATGAGAGCAGCAACAACAGTAAGTACTGGAGCTAACTGAAAACCTGTTTCATATTTTGCAAGGCTTTTTTTCTCTTAACGAAATACGTAAGATAAGCAGAAAAACTGGAACACTAAACATTACAGATAATTTAAAAAGAAAGACAAGCTGCTGGCTTTTTAAAATCTTAATGAGATTTGCATTTTTAGCAAAAAAAGAGAACAGTTGTATGCTTTAAAAGATATGTAGTGTGTCTCATTCTGTCTAAGCATTTCTAACTGTACATCTGGATTTGGATAACTTCAAGTCCTTCTAATCGGCACCCTGCCTACAGCATAAACATATCAATAGCTTTCCTGCCATCAGGAGAAATTATTTTTGAGTTCTAAGCCATTCTGACTAAACGTTATTAGGTCTTTTCCAAACTGTTATATGTTCTGTACTAATTAGAAGCTTGTCCATTATCCTGAAGATGCGACATTTCACGTAAGTTAAACAATTTTTGAGGAACTGATCATCTTGTTTCATTTGAGAAATAGCAATAGCTGCTCTGTCAGCAACCAACCGGCCAACGACACTGAAATTATATGTTGATGTCTGTTGTCCCAGCAGCACTATCTATTCACTCTCTTGTTTCTTCATTCGCCAACAGGCTGCGTGTGCTAGTGCCTTTGCGGAGCTGGGACACAAGAAGCTAAAGCTCGCCCGAGCTGGTGAGCTGTTTCCCTGTAACTGTGCAGGCACCGGAGTGAGCTGAACTTGCAATCACCGCAGTAGAGGAAGAAGTAAAGTTTTAAGAAACTGCTACAACCACCTTCCCTCTCTCAATTTAGAGGTATCGCTTCGGGGTTTTTTTGGAACACAAATTCAAGGAAGTAGAGACTGTTCACTTTGTATTGGAGGTCTACGATGGGGGGGGAAGCGTTTCAGCAATTTCATTATTATACAAACCGTGCTTCTCTTTATAAGTGGGCACATTGTGGAAGAAAAGTGGAAAGCGGATCTTTCCTAAAACGATTCCGCCTCTCCTTCTGCCTGCTAACAGAACTGTCCAAAAGTGACTCTGTGCCCGTGTCCCACTGCCAGTCACAATCACTGGCCCAGCGCAGGGCTGTGGGAAACTGCTCACCTTCCCCCTCCACAGCAGCCCGGCAGTGACTGACCGCAAAGCCCGGACACTCCAAACGAGCCCTTTTTGCGTCATTTGCGCGAGTGCCTTTCCCGGGGAAAGGGGTATTTCAACACGCACACCGCTCACGAGGCAGCGGAGAGGGTGGCGAGCTGCTGGGGTTTGGCAGTGACCTTCAGCTGACTGGGAACAGCGAGGCCCCCGCCGCAGCCAGACGGGACCCCGCGGGCTCTCGATGCCCCCGGCCGGCTCCCCGGGGCCCTCGCTCCCTGCGACACCCGCCCTGCAGGCTCTGCCCCGCCGAGTCGCCTCCCAGCCCCGTGCCGCCGGGAGCCCCTTCTCCCCCCACTCCTTTCGTGGGCAGAAAGCTCCCAAAATAAACTCAGGCCATTTATTAGCAGCTCCGGCCTGCTGGGGCAGAGGCCTCGGACAGGCGGACCCCCATCCCGCTCCGCCGCGGCTGGGCTGCGCTGTCACACGAGTGTCCGGAAAATGTCGGAGGGTGCGGGCAGGGCGCCCAGGCTGCCCCCGGGAGGGGACTCACACACGGGACGCTCACTCCTGCTTCGAGGACCGACCCACCTCCGCTCACCCGCACCTCCCGCTTCTCCACAGGACTTTCCCTTCCGCGCAGAGCAGTTTTGGGGGATGGGGAGCGCTCCCACCCGGGGCTGAGGGGGAGCCCGCGCCCCCCGCACC